>CM024242.1:96587418-96639028 GCA_013421045.1 Propylea japonica
AATATAATTGATGACAAGTTAGCCCACCCCAGACGATGAGACGTTATGATTCGGTATCACCTAAATTATATGGCTTACGAAAAACACATAAGCCCAGAAATTAAATTAAGACCTATTGTTAGCTGCATGTGCGCTCTACTTACAATCTATCGGTTTTCGTACATAATATATTGGCCCAAGTTAATTCAACATGCCCATATACAGTCAAGAATTCCTTCGAGTTTGTTGCCACCATAAAAGACATAACAGTCCCTGAAGGCATGAGTTTGGTCTCGCTAGATGTGGTATCATTGTTCACAAACATCCCTAAATATCTGGTAAATTCCATAATAAATAAAAAATGGCAGTACATTTCTGCATATACAGACATCCGATAAACAATTTTTTCTCAGAATCGTTAACTTTATCTTCAATTCACGTTACTTCAAGTTGGATGGTGTATTTTATGAGCAGAAGGATGGGTCCGCCATGGGTAATCCGGCTGGTCCGTCTTTTGCGAATTTAGTGATGACTGAGCTCATCTGTGAATGTCTGAACGAAAAAAATTCAATATTATCGTAACCATCTTGAACTTTACGTCGATGACACTTTTTTGATCATTCCATCTGACAGTGTAGATCAACTATTGGAAACTTCAATTCTTACCATCCTCGCATACAATTCACTGTAGAACGTGAAAAAGACGGTGAATTATCATTCTTAGATTGAGGGTGGGAAGGAGAGCGGATGGAACTTTGAGTCCAAGGTGGTGCATGAAACCTACCAGCTCAGGAAAATTGTTGAATTATAGATCGGACACTTGCAGAAAAATATAAAATTTCCGTTATAAAAGATTTGTTGTACAGGGCCATCAATCTGAGCAGCGGTGAATTCCACCATGATAATTTAATGAAGATTGAGCAAATCTTGAAGCTTAATGGTTATCCCTCTCGTCTAGTCAATAGAGTCATCAATGAATACAGCCTCCAACTGGCAGGGACCGGTTGGGTGAACCACGTGGACGTGTAGTTATTTCAGGGTTTCCTTTCGTGCCGAGATTGTCATCAGGATATCTAACTCGATCGTAAAGTGTCCCCAAATTCCTAAGTTGGTTTTTTACAATCTAAAGAGTGTTGGATCACTCTTTTCCAAGTTGAAAGATAGAGCCGGCGCCTCTTGATCGTTCTAACGTGGTATACAGAATTCCTTGCGCTGATTGTGATGAGTGCTACATGGACAGACGAAACATTGCTCGCAAATAGAGCCAGACAACACAAAAATGATTGCCATGAGAAATTTAGAGATAAAGAAGCTAAAACAGCGCTGGCTTTACACTCTTTCAGTACAGGACATCAATTCGACTTCCAGCAGATTTCAGTGTTGGACGGGGAGAGAAACTGGATGAAGAGAAATTTGAGTGAGATGATTCATATTCATTTGAACAATACCGTGAATCATAGGAGTGATACTCAAGGATTACATCATTCGTATAATCATTTGATTTCCCTTTTCGACAGTTCAAGTACCGTTGAGGCGAACTACCTGTAGTTGTTTTGTTTGATAGTTTGTGCTTCAGATGTGTGACATTATGTAGTTCATTGTTCATGTGTTGTTGTTTTCTTGCGCTCGATCTTGTTTATGTTATTTATCTAAATTAATGAAAATAATTTTTTGGACTGTTTGAATACTGTCGCTTTCTGCTTGTATGCCATTTATACATGTTTAAACAACTGACAAAACTAGGTAAGATAAACTATATGATTGTTTGTGTGCTTTTTTAATTGTTCTGTTTCCTATTTTCAGTCTTGATAAAGTCGAATATATCGACGAAACGTCGACTTTGTTTTAAATAGTTGTTATTGCTTAGTCCTAAAAACCCATGAATATCCCCTAAATATCATTAATATGGAAGGACGTGAAATACAAATGAAAATTGTCGAGTTAATTCGCCAGAAACGAGCTCGTTGATCATCCAATTCCTTTCGGCACCTTGAGTCGACAAAAACAAATCGTTCCTTCGAAAGTGATGAAATTACACGGGAAAACAGCAATCTACGTGCGAAAAAAAAGTCGAATCGAACGCACCCAACACAGTGGCGACTCGTGAATATTCATTATGGGTGACAGATACTTAACAAACAAGTACTGGATCTGGCGCTATTAGGTACTCTTTTAGTGGAAGATTACTAACATTTTGTTGTTATTTATTTTGAGAGCGAATGTTGCGAGTAATTAACGTTTTCAGCTATTGTGAGGATCAAGAAATAAGCGTTTTCTGAAACATTACATTCAGGAAATCGGTTGAAAAATTTCTTGTATGACCCACAGTTGATGTCATAAATACAGGGTCCTCAGAAATTCTCTCTTTTTCCCTCCTTAATGAGTATATTTTACTATCATGGTCAACTTACACAAATTTGCTTCAACATCAACCATATAAACCAGATTTAACGCCGAGCGACTACTACCTGTTCAAAGCAAATGATTTCGGAAAAATTAGGTTTGAAAGAAGTCATAGCCTATTATGAGGCAAAATAAACCGTTTCACAAAGATTTAACGAAATATTTAAAGCAATTTTGTCGTTTTGTACCACAATAGAGGGCAACTATGTTGATGTAAATCATATACCTTAGCCAGTTTATGACAACTGACGTTCTCGTGTAGTAAAGGTTATCTTTTGTCATCAGTCCTATCTTTTTCCAAAGGTTTATGAACTACCTACCTATGTATTTCAATGAAGTATTATTGAAACAAGGAGAAATAGTGAATAATTTCATTCTGACAAATTCGGTTTAGAGTTAATTTTCATTGTTTTCTGAGAAGATTTATTGGATTGATACTGCCTTCCCTAACCACCACACTGATCAAGTGATCTAACCGTAAAATTAGAGTCCCATTGTGAAATACCAAAAGAGAAACGAGTTCCACAGCATTTATGCGCAATGCTCTTGACCCTCTGCGATTTTTTTCTCGTTAGAATCAGCTCAAGCTGAAACATGTAATTGAGTACGAAGTGGTATCGTTATATTGATTATTTTGCATATGTTGACGCGAAGGTATGCTATTATTTCTAGAAAAAGAGGATATTCGGACTTCAATCCATTATTAGAATATTAATGAACTTTTCTGTTCATAATTATCGTTTTTTATTCGACGCAAAACCGTATTCAGTGGCTAAACAAGATGCAAAAACGACTTAGGAGGTAAATGTTGCGATTCGTGTAAAGATGTGATAAGTATACAACTACATTTTAATACAGGATGAGTTGAACACTTCGATCGTGTCATATCAATGTATTGCTACAGAATTTTCATTGTATGGCATATGACCTGTTTCTAATAAGTCGATGACTCGTGAAAACAGCTAATGAAACATTGAAACTAATATGATGAGTATCACCCATGATATTGATGATTTGGAAATAAAGAATGAGAAGATAAACATTCCAGTTACTGAAATTCATTCAAAATCTGGAAATGGACAGCGTGCTAAAGGACAAGTACCGTAGACATCTCGAGGAATTGTGGCATGTAAGACCATTGGTTGCAGGGGTAGACCCCCCTTTAATTGAATCTTTATTTTTTGAATACTCCAGGATAAGCTAAAAAATAAGAGCAATATTGTCTTGAGAACGTACGCATTCCTCCGTATTTTTGGTGATTTCGGATCAAAAAGATTAAACTTAATGCGAAAATGTTCGATACTGCACAATAGCTTGCAAACTAGACTGATTGCACCTTCAAAATATAAGGCTCAACAAACTCTATCGTTAAAAAAACGAGTTAAGGCTGCTTACTAGGCTTAGTTTAGTTAGTTCAGTTTGAAGAGGGGTTACAGTTCACTGCGACCACAAGGTCTATTGTACCCCCTTACAGAGCTGTTCGGACCATACCCTCACAGCTGTCTTTCAGTTCCAGAGAAGATTTCAACGAGGCTAGTTCCTCACTCTTACAAGTTTCTCGCCCAAGGGATTATTTCCTTACGCTCGCAATTCAAAGCATTCCGTGACTAGGGAATGAAGGTTTCTTCCTCCTTCCCACAGAAGCTACACTCGTAGCTTTGGATCTTGCTTGTTTCAAAGTTCAGAAGGAACTTAGTGGAATGATCCATCCCGGGAGATTCCGCCAGAGTTTTTTCCTCTCGGCTTTCTCCTTCTCCAGAAACTTCTTTATAGGTACATTTACCTATACCACAGAAGGGTTCTGGACCGATGAGTGACATTCGTGCGCCCTCTTTGGCAAGTGTATTGGCCTCTTTGTTTCCTTTGCTTCCTGAATGGCCGGGACCCAGAGTAAAAAGACCTTATTTTTTTGCCTATTCAGTGCAGATAGGTAGTCACCGTGTCAATTGCCCCACAATCTAATCTACAATCAAAGTATAAAATTGTAAACCATCAAAACTCCGTATCGCAGCTGACAAAAACCCCGTTATATACCTTTCCATATATTCCACGTTTCGGAGCAATATATCACCCTCTTCAAACTCTCTGGTAATAAATATCTACGTGCGATCGCCAAGACTTAACACGATAAGGACAAATTCGAGTTATATATGTCCCAGAAGAACAAAGAGGTGGTCATTTTTTGTTCTGGGAACAATTGAACGAGTGTGACCAAGAGACCGTCGTTGTTTATTGATATGAGTATGTTGTTGAACACGCTATGAATTGTATCAGATAGATGTTTAAGATTGTATTTCGCTTCGTGCTGAAGGTAGGATGCTCCGTCTTGTGCATGGCATGTGTGTAGGTATATTTCCTCGTCATTGTTTCATAGGAAAGGAACTGATGAAAGTTGATATTGGATTTGATTTGAGGCTTAAGGTAAAATGGAATTCTGAAAATCTGAAAACTTTCACTGCTACTTGAAATGATATTTAGGGGCTAAGTATCGCTGTTTTAATATTTTGGAAAGAATTATCCACTAATGTGGGTCTGTAGACAAGTCCTCGAACATCTGACGTTTCGGAAGATCAATTAGAAAGCCAAAGCTATTTTGTTAAACCCTCTTGGTGGAGACCAACTCTTTCGCATATCGAGAGTATTTCAAGGAAAAGGATGAGTGTAATTTGGTACATAGAGTGATACATACAGATTTGGAAATTCACATCGAAAACATACGATTTACAATGCATCAGACAGAGAATTCTTCCGTCTAGTTGCACAGATGAATAGTCGAGATAATCAAGTGCTGTAACTGAATGAATTTCGTTGTCTTATTGCGATAATCTAGTCTTGTCTCTCTCTTATCGCAGTATGGTAGGGAACCTGCAGTACACGTATAGAATTATTTAATTTTGTCAGGCTACCCGTAATACTCGATTCAAGTGTTTACTGTTGCTTACGATACTGAATGAATTACGCTCCTCTCAACTATAAGAGAGAGACAAGACTTGAATATTGCAATAAGACAACGGAATTCAGTGTGTTACAGCAAGTCATTTTCTCGAGTATTCATCTGGTGCAACTAGACGGAACAATTCTCTGTCTCATGCATTGTATATCATTTGTTTCAGATGTGAATTTTCAAACCTGTATATTGATTGCCCTTTTTTAGTGGTTTTTCTGTTTGTTGTTGTTTTTTAAAATGCAACTTGAAAAAAAAGCAGATGTTTCAAAGGAGAAAAGCCATGAATATGAATATTTCAGGTTAAAACAATCATATGAGCATTACACCTATAGAGGATTTTACATGAGGTTTTTTCTTTGTGTTTTTGTACCGTTCACAGAAATTTATGATGCTCTGTTCACATTTTCCTCTGCTTGTAGGTACTCTGAAATGCTCATGCTTTACCTATTGTTTGATAAACGAAAGTTATTTAAAACTATATCTGAGAAGAATATATTGTAGATATTGCATTCAATGTCAACTGAAAAAGTGAAAGAGGTAAACAGTGTATCGTTCTGCTCCGAAAAAACTGAATCTGATAAAGAAAACAGATTAAATACAAAGAGGAAAACTAAATCAATACATACAGTAGCATGACCATAAAGTGATGAACAAATTATAGATAATTGAAAGGGTGTTCCAATAGACGTGAAAGAGATAGGTTACTTCTTACAACTAAGTATGCCAGAAAGCTCTTGAAGCAAAATGTGCATCAAGGTTAACTCCTGCTGGACCTGAGATTTTCTACTGGCTTTGAAAACGTCAATATAAGGCAGCGTAGTGGTCCGGCAATGGGATTTGAATAACAGAATAACCATCTAGAGAAATACTCCTGAACTTACTCAGGGCAAAAAATTTTTGATTATTTCTCCAATTACCAGAAAGCTCATGAAGCTATCACGAGCTGAGCTTAAGGTGGGGGTGGGACTGCTGACAGGGCACTGTCGGTACAAACATCATTTGTATCGCATGAAGAAGTCAGCAGGTGTGATTTGTGAGCACGTGGAGCAGAAACAGAATTGGCTGTCCTAAGAATAATTTATATTGGGAACCTGGTCTTGGCTACTCAAGAGGTAACGGCCAAGGCTCCTGAGGAGGTTGTCGGTTTTATCAATGTCAACGACCTCCTTGTTCCCATGAATGGGTAGGATAGACAACATAAGATCTGCATGGTCGCAGTTTCCGGAAGGCTAACGCAGCCATAAAGAATCCAGTTCTTAAAAAAATGATAACATTGCTTGTGTCAAAATCTTGGTTTAATAGATTCTGACTTCAAGTCAGAGTTTCCTTCAATTTCTCGATATTAAATGAATGAATTAACTGAACGTTTCGAATTGCTCCAGTTGCATCAATTTTTTTAAGTGTAGTTATAAATAACCATTCATAATTTGAAAATGATTATTCGTAGAACTCGAATGTAGCAACCAAGCAGGAAATCCTCACCGATTTTACCGCTACAGTTCTTTCTTAGTTACGTCAAGAAACATCTTCACCCTCTGACGCATCGTCGAAATATTTCGAATCTGGCGAAATTCCGCAATACCGACCAGACGGTCATCGATATCTGGTAGCAATCAAGCTTCGAGCTATTGATTCTCTCTGGTCTTTACCGAGGAATGCATAATGGGTCGTAATCGGCCTAAACGACCTTTAAATTGGACGCAAGCGGTGCGTTAAACTTGCCCAATTCGCGGTTATCGAGTACGCCTTCCGCTTCCTGGCCGAAAGATGGACCGCATGGCCGGCAGATCTTGCCGATTTGCATCGAACCGTTCGGGTGAGTTGGTGGGACCCCACGCGAATCGGACTTTTTGGTCAACGATAGCCGAGAGGAAGATTTGGCGATAATGAAGTTTTAACGGTGAGGATTTAAATATCGATTAGATTGGGAGATGCGATGTGAATCTGGCTGGCTTGAAGGCTGTGGACTGGTTTAATTAAGTGGTGACATGTTTAGTACGTTCATTACGTTTTGAGAGTGCCTGGGCATTGTGGTGTTGAAGGAACTGAAAAATCTGATAAACTTGCAGAAAGTGTATCACTGTTAACACCAGCTGGACCTGAGCGTTTCTGTGGGCTAGAAAAAGCCCAATATAAGACAGCGGTACAGCAGCGTTACACCTAGGACATGATGTGTCTTCGGCTCTTCCCCACAGCATGAGAGACTTGTTGCATATTTCATGGCCAGTTCTTATTCTATTCAGGTTGATCCAATGTCTACGTCCAAGGTAGAAGCTTTCTACTTTCGATGTTGGGGATTAGATTGGAGTTTCTGACCTCTTGATGTCTCCATTGTGTGCGCCATAGTTCTTCGATTGAAAGATTGGTAAGTTGGCTGGCTATCCTAACCAGGGGTAGCCTGAACTTCAGTCTCAATTGAGGGTTTGTGAGAAGTGCAGTGTCATTATGAAAAGTAAAAGCGTAGGATAATTGATCAGTTTATCATTTTGAAACTTGAGAGCGTCTCAGTTTTGGCGGAGCTATGTTACTGAGGACTGGAAGCCATGCTCCTGGAGTAGTTCTTAAAGTTCCAGTAAAGACTCTCATTGTCTGATTGAGTTGGGTATCAACCAAATTGATATGATGGCTATTGATCCAATCGGGAGCACAATATTCTGCGGCAAAATAGACTAACGCAAGTGCACTTATTCTTGAAGTTTCAGCATTGGCTCCCCAAGAGGAATTCGCGATTTTTTAATAACATTTGATCAGGTTCTCACTTTGGAGGCGACATTGTTCAAGTGTAGTTTAAATGTGAGGGTCCGATCAAGTGTTACACCAAGATACTTAGGATGTTTATGTGTGTTGCTTTCAAACTGAAAATTCAGTTGTAAATCTGCCTCTATGTTGTTGAGGTGGAAGGTTGAAAACTCATTTTTATTTGGCAGATCTTAAGTTATTTGCATCAAACCGTTTGGATGAGTTGGTGGAATCCCAAGCGAATCGGATTTTTTGTCGAGAACGGCTGTGAGGTTGCAGATTTGGCGATAATGGAGTTTTAAAGGTGATACGTAGATTTAAATTGTCGATTCTATGAGGAGATGCGATCTGAATCTGGCTGGTTCGAAGGCAGAGGCTAGTTTAATTAGGTGGTGACATGTTTAGTGCATTTATTACGCTTTCAGAGTACTCTGCTATGGGTGAGGGAGAACTGTAGAGTTGGGGGAAATAAAAAAAGTCGATAAACTTGCAAAAATTGCATCACGGTCAACATCAGCTGGACTTGAGAATTTGTTTCGGTTTGAAAAAAAACAATATGGGAGTGAATAACAGAAGGAGAAAAACTTCTGGACTTACTCAGGCCGAAACATTTGTGATGATTTCACCTATACCTTTACCAGAAAGCTCCTGAAGTTGTCACGAGCTGAGCTTCGGGTGATGGAGGAACTGCTGATGGGTCACTGTCGGTACAAATAGCGTTTGTACCGTATGGAAAAGTAACAGATGAGATTTGCAGGCTCTCTGGATTAGAAGCAGGTCCTAGATACCCAAGAGGTAACGGCGAGGTGTTGGTTTTATTTATTCCATTGACGACTTCCTTGGACTTCCATAAATAAGTAGGGTAGTACTGGTGGGAGTTGGGAACCTCTTTATCAACGTCTTTATTGTGACCAGATTTCGATTGTTTTGCATTATAACTCTGAAACAACTGGATATAGAAATGGGAACTTGTCGGTCTTATTTTCTTAGAAAAGAAGAAAGTTAAAAATCGCAGATCGCTGTTACTTTTAGTTTTTGATTTACAGGTTAAAATGTTCATATAGTTTATAGGTTGAAAGTTGTGGTGATTAACAAAGTCGCACCAGTATTTCTCTGCAAACAGAAGCACTTGAGGAATTCTTCAGATTTTCATCTTAAAATAACAAATTATATTTCAGGCAGTACCCGTTGGTATCTTCCTCCGAAATCATGCATGAACGATTCAGAGTTCAAACTCAGGCTCCCTCGACTTCTTCTTCTTGAAACCATATTACCAAATTAATAACAATCTCAAGATCAGCAAACAAGAAATTCCAGGATTTTTCAGACCCATCGCCAACAACTAAAAGTACCTCATTCCCCACGCCCACTGCAATGTGATAATTTGAAAACCACGACGTACCATGGCTCCCATGATTAAGCGCGTCGTTACCTTAATCCTGATACCATCTCCACAGCTGTCTCGATCATGAACCAACATTATATTCAATTTCTCGCCGATGTCTAGATGTGCAGTGGACGTCGTTCTTCTCTTGTTTTTCCATTTGATTCACGTACCACCAGAGGTGATTACGCAGGATCGTGCAGTACGCTGCGTTATTATTGTTATTAGAAATGGGCAATTTACAATGGGCTACGTGATAATATTGCCTTCGAACGCATGCTCCTTGGGCAAGCGGGGGAGTTGGTTCTACGTAGTCAGAGGTCGTACTGGTACTTCTGGTTGTGACAGGTGTAATTGTTCCTAGAATCCTTCTACTGGCGAACGTCGGTGTTGAAGAGAGTTCTACGTTTTCGATCTGTCTGGATCGCAGTTTTCACAATGAGATACGTCCATGAAGTTATGCGCTTCATGGCTTGTTTCTTCCAAAGAAATACATGCATAAATTGTCATTTGAAATGAAGAGATTTCCAATAAGAAGTGTTATTTTGAATAGCCCGCTATTTTGGTAGATGTCACGTTTTAAAGCTGTCATTTTTTGACATTTGACAAGTAGAAACTACGCCATTAATGAAAGTGAAACGATACACGCTTCAAGAACGCATTGAAATTATTAAAATTCACCATAAAAATGGTGAAAATTTGAAAGAGGCGGTTCGTGAAACTTGAACATTTTTAGGTCGTCGTGAAGCACCTTGTCGGACCGCAATAAAGAAATTGGTGGAAAAATTCTAGCTATTGGGACAAGTAAGTGATGTGAAGAATAAAACCCGTGCACGTCGCTCAAGAACACCCCAGAATATTGCTGCTGTCGCCTCGGTTTGTCCATTCATCGTCATTTTTTGGAATTAGGCAATCCACAAACATCTTTACATCGTATTTTGATCTCGACAACGTTTATTTTTAATAAGACGGAGCTACGTCCACACAAGCAACGAAACCATTGATCATTTTCGGGAAAAGTTTCCGGACCGTGTTATCTCTCGGTGATCACCGGCCACCGAGATTTTGTGTTTTAACACCTTTCGACTTCTTCCTTTGGGGCCACGCGAAAGAGAAGGTCTAAGCCAATAGCCCTGCGTCGATTCAAGACCTCAAGATGGAATTCGTGAGGCTATCGAGGACATAGAGAAGCCACTTTGCGATTGGTAATGGAAAATTTCATTAAAAGGATATGGTCCAGTAAGCGTGGTCGTGGTGGTCATTTGCCTGATGTTATTTTCCCCTTTTAACGGCATAACTTCTTCTTCATAATGAAATAAACATCCGCTCATTTATATTGAAAATGGCATTTTTCTTTGAATATCAAAATAACACCTCTTATTGGAAAACCCTTCACAAGTGAAAAAACATAGATAGGAGGTGAGTTTTTAATGAAAAATGTTAGAAAGGGCCTTCTTTACGAGTATAATACATTATTTTCTCTAATGCACTGCACTGAATATTTTCTATTATTCAAATTTTCCATGACCATCATTTATAAAGGTTTTGCATTGAAAATGTTGGTTGATACAACTGATTATTACAGGTTTTTTCTGAATTGATGCGAATGATTCAGGAGAGAGATTCGAAATCTTCGTTCAATTTGTGACAAAAATCTCCCCTTTTTTCGTGACAGCTTCAGGAGTTTTCTGGTATAGGCAGCAGAAATCATCATGAATTGTTTGGTCTTAGTAAGTCTAGAAGTGTTTCTTCAGAATCCAGAGCTATTCAACTCCTATCGCTGAACCACTGCCTTATGTTGGCCTTTTCAAAGCCCACAGAAAGGCTGAGGGCCAGCAGTTGTTTACCTTGATGCTCAAGTTTATTAGATTTCCAATTTCTTGAGCATCAAAATATTTCCGCTAATGATTTGTCATGGAGAAATAACTTATCAACAACACTCCCTTCTCGTATTTATGAATACTTAATATCAAAAACAACTTGAAAAAACGTTCATTTCAAGAATGAAGTTCCCAACAACTTGAACAATCCATTGGATAATGCATTACGACTATGATAACGTATTCATTCCCCTTTGGCTTCTACTCCGAAGAGCTTTCACAATCCCCATCATTCATCTTTCATCTTTGAAGTCTCGAACGTATCGATAGAACCGATGCTTCTGAACACACCATAATGACATTATGAGTGGTTTTCAGTGTATGAGATACGTTCGGATAAGAAGCCGAGTGTTCGAGATGAATTGATGTTACGAATACGATTCTGATATTTACATAATTCATTTTGATGTTGATGGTATCTTTGGTGAGCTTTGAAGCGTTTCTATTTCGGTCAGCTTGACTGCCTTCACTCGCGAAATTATCGGATACTTTTGTTTTATTTCCGTGGCTGCTTTTATCGGTGGGGATTTGGAGAATGTGGATAATGGTTTCTTATTTCTATTAATGATTTTATTTCTGTATGGGAAAAACGTGAAGAATAACTAAGGAAAATAAGAGAAGACTGGAAACAGTTGAAATGGACGTATTCCGAAGATCATTCGGAGTATCACGCAAACAGAAGATCAGAAATGAAGCGATACGAAGACTAATGGGAGTGGAAGGAACGCTGTGTACGAGGATATAGAAGCAGAACAACTCATCTGGTATTGTCACTTACAAAGAATGGACCAACAGAACCTCCAAAAGAAAGCGTTTGAGTGTCAGCAAAACGCCGAAAAAGAGGACGATCAAAGAAAACCTGTGATGGAGGTGTTATCAAAGCCATGAGTTCCAGGGATTTAAGACAAGGACAATGGAATGACAGAAAGGGGTAGCGTAAAGGCATCAGAAAACGTCGAACGTGGTTGTGATCTCGAACATATATTTCTGTATTTTGAGTATCAATAGTATATCGTGTCGCTAGCTTAGTGGAACGAGGCATCGGACTGGTAATAGAAAGTTCGAACCCTGACCACTATAGAAATTTTTTACTCATAAGATAGCGGCCTCATTGACTATTGGGATGAAATTTAATTGTTCCGAAAGCTGCTCAAATCAGAGTTGATTCTTTTTATTCAGACAAACTGGCAAGCATCTGAGTTGGTCTATTATTCAACTCGCTGCCTTATATTGGTCTTTTTCGAGCCCACAGAAAGGCTAAGTTTTAGCAGGTGATTAACTTTTTGTTAGGTCTTCAGTTTTTCCATTTCCTTAAATACCATAATGCCCTGACACCCATAGTAGGATCACTTTATTGCCTCTTGCTAGTTGGTTTATGGTGTTACAGCACTCCCAGGCCAGCACAAACCTCTGGCAGTGTGATTGGAGGAATCTCAGCATGGCCTGGCTGTCCGTGGTGATGTTGACATGCGCCTCCTTGAGTGTCATTTTAAAAAACTCCTCAGCACTTTCCAGTGCTTAACAGATCGTCTAGTTTAGGTCCATATACTCCAATGCCAGTGCCTCTCTCTGATTTTGATCCATTGGTTAACTTCATAGATGAATTTTTATCCGAGCTACTTACGAAACTTATAGCAGTCAGCTATGACCGTTTCAAAGAGCATTTCGAAATCAAAGATGGTTGGCATATCATTCGATGGTTTTTTCAATAGGTTTGAATCCAATTGATTCCATAGTCAAGTAGTCAAAAGGTTGAAGAACAGTTGTAGAAATTATGGCTTAATATTTTGGGTTTCGGGAGAAATTTTATGGATTCATTAAGAAGGTGAAAGTGAACCTTCAACTTGAATATAATATTATTTGACAATAAATGACCAAATGGAAAAAACAATAATATGCAGAAAAATTGATTGAAAGTATCCTGCTCCTTGATTCCAATGATTCATATACTTGTATCACTAAAGGACCCCCGCACATTTTGTATGGGAATGGGCTCCTGGTGGATTTGGCTGAAAATTTGATATGATGTTCTACTAATCCTTCTGATCAAATGTCTCCACTGTCACGAAGCTGAAAAATGCGTACTTCTAGGAATTTTCAGCGATTTTTTGTATCCATTATGGCTTACGTATTACCGTTCACACAGAAATGTTTGAGAATATTTCGTAATTATTGAAAGCAGATTCTGTCAATTCGAAATATTTTCAAACATTTCTGTGTGATATACGTAAGCCATAATGGATACAAAAAATCGCTCCTAGAAGTTCGCATTTTTCAGCTTCGTGACAGTGGAGACATTTAATCAGAAGGATTAGTAGAACATCATATCAAATTTTCAGCCAAATCCACCGGAAGCTAATACCAGTAATACGTAAGCCATAATGGATACAAAAAATCGCTAAAAACTCCTAGAAGTATGCATTTTTCAGCTTCGTGACTGTGGAGACATTTGATCAGAAGGATTAGTAGAACATCATATCAAATTTTCAGCCAAATCCATCGGGAGCTAATACCGGTAGGTAATACGTAAGCCATAATGGATACAAAAAATCGCTAAAAACTCCTAGAAGTATGCATTTTTCAGCTTCGTGACTGTGGAGACATTCGATCAGAAGGATTTAGTAGAACATCATATAAAATTTCCAGCCAAATCCACCGGGAGCCAATTCTCATAAAAAATGTGCGGGGTCCTTTATTATTTTGGGAGTATTTTTTTCGCCTAAATTAAAGTATAGCATATAGTGTTATAGAAAAGAAAAGTGCAACAGGGTTAACACCTGCTGAATCTGAGCCTGTGGGCTTGAAAAAGGCCAATATAAGGCAGTGGTTCAGCAATAGGAGTTGAAAAACAGATCAACTCTCGGGAGAAACATTCCTGAACTCTCTCAGTTCAAAAAATTCGTTATGGTTTCACCTGCCTTCACCAGAAGACTCCTGAAGCTATCACGAGCTGAGCTCCGGGTGATTTAGGACTGCTGAGGGGCATGGGAAAGTCAGCAGAGAGATGCAAGCTTTATGGATCAGAAGCAGTGGTATGCAAATGCCCAGAGCTGGGTGGCCTAAGAACAATTCATATGGGGAAATCGTACTGGTAACGGCCATGACTCTTAAAGAAGTTGTCGGTTTCATCAACGCAATTGACAACTCCTTTTCCATGATTGAATAGAACAGAAGATATACATGGTCGCATTTCCCAGAAGGCTAACCTTTTCATAACCACCGCAGTTCTAATATAATAGGGTTATACGAAAAAAGGAATCTACCATTTGCCTATTCCAATAATATCGATGGTATCGCGAATCTTTTCGATCATGAATCGCCAATCGAGAAACCACCATCGCCCGATCCAAAAATACCACGAAAAATGATAAATGTAGTTGGAAAGACCGCTGATGTACAAGAATAGATGTTTATTTTGGCGTATCCGATTAGCTAACAGAACAATATACTCGCGATTCCGTTTCTCCACACTTTCTATTTTCGAATCGTCGTTACACGATTTATACTTGTCTCCCGCTCTAGAAATAAGTCGGATATTGGCCGTTCGACACGATCGGGCCATACGATTTTTTCGCGAACATAGGAAACTATCGATTTCTGGAAAGTTTGTTTTTAGAGGGACTCGCTGATTTGAAAATAATGATGCGTTTGGTACGCTTGTTTTACGATGTGTCGATGATGCAAGGATGGTTTTTAGTTTACAAGAGAAATTGTTACTTTGTTGTAGGTACATTGTGAGAGAAATATGTCGAATTTGAAAAGTCTGAGAAAATTGCCGAGAAAAAAATAGTTGACTATATTCCAGGTCCAGTTTCCTCATATGACTGTTCTTAAGCGAAAAAGGCCAATACACTTGCCAAAGAGGGCACGAATGTCTCTCATTGGCCCAGAACCCTTCTGTGATATAGGTAATGTACCAACAAGAAGGATTTTCTGGAGAAGGAGAAAGCTGAGAGGGAAAAACTTTGGCGAAAATCTCCCAGGGATGGGTCATTCCACTAAGTTCTTTCGGAACTTTGACACAGCCAGATCCAAAAGATATCTGGATCTTAGTAAGAAGCAATTACACGTCCTCACTAGCTTTCTAACAGGACACTGTCGCCTCAGGAATCACCTGTTGAGGATGGAAATATCGGACACTGACGAGTGTAGGTTCTGTGGGTAAGAGGAAGAAAACCCCATTCACCTAGTCACGGAATGCTTTGGCATTGCGAGTCTAAGGAGAGAATGCCTTGGGCGAGAAACTTGTAAGAGTGAGGAACGAGCCTCGTTGAAGCCTTCACAGATATCAGATCTCATTAGATCTCTTACACTGGAAGGCGAGTTGTGAAGGGTGTGGCCAGAACAGCTCTGTGAGGTGGCACAATACACCTTGAGGTAGCAGTGAACTGTAACCCCTTTTTAAACTAAACTAAACTAAAACAAAAACTCTTATCATCATATGAAGTGACAGCTTCAGGAGTTCTTGGTTAACTCAAAAGGCTCTTTTAGTCCTTTCAGGATTAAAGACTTAAGAATAGCATTTCAGGGACAGCCGACAGCTTCAAACGTGACATCTATCAAAATAGCGGACTTTTTAGAATAACACCGCTTATTGGAAAACCCTTTATTTGAATCTTGACATACAAAAGACGGATAATGAAAAGAAAAAAACATAGTTTAAATGTCAAATGCCAATCGACATTTACGTACCAAAGCTAAATATAATCTTTTTTGTCCTTAATGAAACAAACACAACCCAAGAAATATTTTGTAATAGGTATATCAATTATAACTGAGTGTTCTTTTTTCTACAGTCCAGGCTCTACAGGGCCCCATAAACGGCGACATCCATCAATCTCTGCGTCTCAAAATAAAAATGGCGATTGCTCAACGTTTTCCGCGCACACTTTTTCAATGCCCAATTAATCAATTCCGTAGACCGAGAAACTGAACGAAAAAAAATTATGTAAGACAACTGCCGTATTAATTGTCTGTCTGTCGTACAGACGACGACCTCCTTTCTGTAATCGGCATTGTTTTCTCGTAAATACGTGTCCGCCCTGGGTGCCGGTTCGGAAAAGGCGCCCGTTTAAGAACGCAAAAGGTACTTTATGAAAGAGCTGCTCCTTAAATTTCTCATTCGTAATAATGGAATTCAAGCGAATCGATTGACAGTTCTGGTGACATAATTGTTCGATTAAAATTATTGGAAAACGGGTGATATAATGCGGAGTTTCTGCGGAATTCCATAATTTGACAAAAATTTATGTATTTATGGCGCGCTTCTTCCTTGCGACATTTTGACATATGACATAAGTCAGAGTTTTCACAAACTTTTCATTTTCATTGCTCTGATATGTAATGGGTCGATTATATTGAGATACTTTACAAGTTGCTACTAAGCGAACTTAGTCGTTTTTGGTCTTCCTCTTTTCCTGTTTTCCGGTGGTAGGTATCTATCTCACCACTTTCTTTGATAATCTATTCTCTGATTCTCTGCACATGTCCAATCCATAACAGCTGCTTCCTTTCCATATATTCCGTGACTATCTCATTTATTTCCATCTTCTCCCTTACCATCAAATTGGGTATCTTTCTCGCCTTGAAGTTCTTGATGCTCTTTTATTGCGCCATTTTCTGTGGCCTCTATCCTCTTCCTCAATTGTTCTTTCAGATCCGTAAACCAGGGTACTTTTTATTCATTTTTTGTCTTATTCAATCTTGATTTAATTTCAGAGTCATCTGTTCCTTCTGTATTGAAGTTGATACCCAAGTAGGTATTTGTAGCTTTCACATTTCTTCATGATTTCGTTTTTTTTAGCTTTAAATCAGCGGTCTCTTCACCAACACACAAGTATTGTGTTCTATATACTTACATTCATCTGGAGACCCAATTTTCCATACTTTTCTTGAAGCTTTCTAGCCATAAATTCTAGATCTGTACTTACTCAGACCAAAAAAATCGTGATGATTTTTCCTACCTATACCTTCTGAGCTGAGCTTCGGATGATGATGGTACTTTTGAAGGGGCAGCATACCATTCCCAAATACTTTTGTGCTTACAATTAGGAGTTAATGTGCATTAGGTACATTATCCCCTTATATTCTTATGTTTACAACATTTTCATTAAACATTCTTCTTGAGGGGGTCAAAAACGAAGTTCATTTCGGATGCACCAGCAAGAACAATAACCATTACCATCAATTACAACACGATTGGACATAAGTCTGTTCCAGTTTTGGTGTTAAGGGTTTACGAGGGTTATTACATTAATGTGTAGGGTAGAGAACAAAAGACTTAGATGGTCTTTAATCTTATATAATAATAATAATAACGACTGGCCCTTGGCATGTTCCAAGACCAAAGTCTTCAATCGTGAGAAGGCTTAAAGACCCTAAAGAGTTTTTAGTATCGTACTAGTAGATTCAAGAACCCTAAGAGCTGGGAGAACGAGAAAACAGTAAATCTTTATCAAATTCAAGGTCTAAAAATTATACTTATGTTGCTTCTCAGTGTTTCAAAATCTTCAGAACTGAGAAAAGAATCTTAATACAATATTAAATCGGATTTATGACATATCAGTGGGTGAATATTTGTCAAAAGATCTGCATATGCAATAAATCAAGAAGGAAGACAGTCAGAGATTGCTTAACGATCTTTTCCCATAAAAACCGAATACCATATATTGCATCGTCAGTCGAGTTTCTCACCAAAACAAATCTTCCCATAATTTTTACACGTCAACGCTGCAATAACTCATAAAAACATAGCCGACGTCGCAATATATGCAAATTAAAGAACCAAGCCGAGCAAGTGTTATAATTAACAGTTTTCTCCTGAAATTTGACATGAAATTCGTGATCACGCTGTAATTGTCGGCTCGTCTAAGATGTAACAACCTTGGGGAGGTCCAGCTGTACTGTTTTTTTCTCATTTTTTTTTCATTATCGTTCATGCTCGCATCGTAACGACCGGGTATTTATGCGATTTTTTATTTTTATGGGCAAGGCATTATTTACATTTGGGTATAGCACGGTGTTATTAAAAGAAAGGTACCGGCGTGAGAGTCCTCTGGGCCTGTTGTGCCCTAGTAATTTTCGAGAATCTGATTTATTTAGTTCGTAATCTGCGAAAACGATCGTTGGAGGAAGAGACCAATGAATAACTGATAATGGGTATTGTTCTTGCTGGTGCATCTGTAATGAACATCGTTTTTGACGCCCTAGATGATATCCACGAAAAATGGACCATGAGGATATTGTGGACAGGAGAATATAGAAGGATAATGTACTGCAAGAACAATACCCATTATCAGTTATTTATCAATTACAACATGATTGAACGTAAGTCTGTTCCAGTTTTGGTGTTAAGGGTTTACGAGGGTAATGTACAGGGTGTCCCAAATTCGATGATCACTGAGAGCACCCCTCTTTTTTATCGTTGAACCACCAACGGCAGGTGTCATCTACGTCGGAATCTGCATTGAACTAATCATAGTTTCTCTGCGTAATTAATTTGGGGATGATTTCGTTTAACTTGGAGATAATTCCAAAACATAGATTGTTTATTTCTTGACAAACCATCGAGATATAATAGAGAAGAGACGCTATGACATACAATTGAGTAAGGAAAAATAGTACCACTGGGCGGGGACCAATATGGCGGAAAGTTCAAGGTTGGATTAAGTAGCCAGTTTTTTCTGTTCACAAATTTCACCCAAAAAATACGACGTGTTGGACACCTATTCAAATAAGGTCAATTGAATATCAAATAAACAATATTTCTTCAGGCGATAATATTCACATATAAAAAGATATCAGATTATCAATACAGACTAGCAAAAAATTCGAATGCGGATCTGTTCAGTACTCATCCCTACCTGTGATATGTTTTTCCTCTAATTTTCTTCTTATCTGTCTCTTCTCTGCTTGAAGAAAGCCTTACAGTGTACGATACCATTTTATTGTATATTAAGCAGAAAAAAATCACAATTTAACTAGAAGCAGGCGGAAGCATCACAATTCCTCCAGAAAATTCAACGATTGTCAATTTGATGTTAGGTGGTAATAATATGGCGTTTATTTCAATGATGTTAACTCTACACTATCCTATCTTTATGTGACAAACCTAGGGGACCAAGACTTTTGACAATGTGTATATAGACAAGCGTTTCAGTATTGTAGAATACTGTCATTAAAAAGGATGGTCATAAATAATATTAATGGTGCCACCGTATCTGAAAGAGATCAAATGCAACCATTAACGTCCATTTTTGTTCACGTGGGAACAAATACTTTCTACTATTTTCAACGCCATAGGTAATGTGATTTTGTCGTTCCGATTCAACGGCAATCAATCCGAATGAAATCTAATTAATTAGGCTAGTTGGCTAGTAGGTAGTAGATGGCGCAACATATCCATTCAACTATATGAAAGATGCAGCCAATGGGTTGTAGCACTCAATTCTAATGGTCAATTATCACATAGATCTTGTCTAGATATGACGTGGATTGATCGAGGTCATAAATTATAGTTCATGTTTGGAGGTTCCCTGTGGATTTTCTATGAATTTATGTCTCATCTGCATCTGAAATTTTGGTTAATATTCGGGGCATGTAAAAATCATATTTTATCCAATCTAGAGTTATATTGAATGTGTGACAACTTAGAGGTTTTTCGGAAATAAGGAGATTAAAATTTACAGTACATTATTTGCTTCGGTTTCAAAAACATCAACCAAGGTGTGGCATCGTTGCCCTATGGATGGCTGAACAATCTCAAAGCAGGTGTTCAGCTGTCTCGGTGGCTTCTCGTCAGAAGTTTCTGGTACCATCGGAAACCTTTGCCATGTTCGGCAAGTATTGCTTTCATTTTGTTCAGTTCTACGAGGGCAGTTTTTGTTTTGGGTAGGTTTGTCATGAGTAAGGGAAGCACGTCGTATTGCCTCATCGACCCTCACGATATCCACTTTGACGATGTTTGAGCAAGAGGTTCCTCCGTCAATTTCGCAACGTATTGTAATCAAGTTTCTCGCCGCAGAAGGCGTAAAAATGGCCAACATTTTGAAGAGATTGACTGCCGATGTTCGGAGAAGAGACACTGTCGCGAGCCAGAGTGTTTGCATGGCATGAACAGTTCGTGGAGGGTCGTGATTGTGTTGAAAATGAGAGCCATGACCGTAGCGAACAATATCAGTAATGCTCGACAGCTTATGGAAGACGACAAACGTCGTAACACTTCTGAAATTGGAAGTTAGGTCGGGATAAGTTATAGGAGCACCTACTCCATACTGACAGAGGAGCAAGGGTACCTTAAGGGTTACGCCAGGTGGTTAACTCGCCTTCTCACAGCTGACTAGAAATTGCATCGTTTTCAGGAGTGTGGGTGTCTTCTTGCACGATCTCAGGAACAAGGAGACCTATTTCTCACTCACATTATCACCTGTGATGCAACATGGGTGCACCACTACACCCCAGAGTCTAAACAAGCGAGTAAGGAGTGAAGAGAACAATACGTTGCGTAATTGACGGAGGAACCTCTTGCTCAAACATCGCCCAGTCGACACCGAGAGGGTCGATGAGGCAATCCGACGTGCTTCTCTTACTCCTGACAAACCTACCCAAAAACAAAAAAATAAGGAATGTTCTCCTTCCACTACTGTACCTGAAAATCGAAAAGTCTTGTTTATATTTGAACTGCCCTCGTAATTTTCGGAGTGAGAGTCGAGTACTTTTTTGGTCCATCACGTTGGGTTAGAAAGGAAATATTCAATCCTTTCAGAAGCTACAAGATGGTACATAAAATATCCTATTGTTTTCGCTTGACATTCTTTCGAAATCAAGAAGTAACCTGATACAATACACAAAACAAAACTAGCTGAGGTTAGTGCAAAACAGGGTACCATACTATCTTACGTATAATACCAAAGCTCAGGAGAAAACCTCAATTGGTAAATGGTTGCAAATGACTGAAACCAATTTCAGACGACAATTACAAGATTGAGCAATTTATGGAATGAATATGTATGCACTCACCTCGAGAGTTGAAAAGAAGGTGTCTGTGAAATCAACCCCAATCTGGTAGCAGAAGGGGCGCTGGGGATAGGGAAAAAGAGGAAAACCCTTATCATATCGTTCTTACAACAGTTAAACTTGAAACTATTTGAATAATGAAAGATTTTTTCTCCATTAAACTTAACCGATAACCCTTCCCAAGATGCTTACGGAATTCTGAATCTATAACAAATTTTCGAAATGTTCTATTGTCTCCTCTGCTTCTTGCACTTGGACTCTCAACTGAATTCTATTTGAAGAGCATGCTATTACAACGTCCATGTCCAGTTCTCATACGATTAAGGACAGTCCAAATATTTTTGGAAAGACGCTCCAGGATCTTCACACGAGGTATCAGTTATTAAATCTGAATATTACATGAGTTCCACTCAGATTGCCAAACTGCTTTATCACATTCAATTGGGATCAGAAAATAATTGGTCGAAAAGGTTAACGTGATTTTAATCGGGGCATCTCTATTATCTGGAATATAGAAAAGCATTGGAAATGAATCGTATAGGAATTAAATTTGAAATATTCAAAGTTATGGCCTGCCTGAGGGTATGTGGAGGAGCAATGTTCGAAAAATCTGATATTAGGGAGTTGTTCCAGTTAAACTTCTCATAGATAAGTTCAATTGTGTATAAATCTGATACACATGGGAACTGTTGAGCTAAACAGGGCAACAATATTCAACAGAAGAGAAAACTAAGGCTTGATAATTTGATATTCCGTATAAATTCTCTCTATTTGGGAACATAACCCCAATTCACTCATTCACCGAGAAAATCATTTTTCCACAGTAATCCATCTACCAGATTCTACCAGAACCAGTTCATCCATCTTCCATCCATTCACTTACGACATAACCACACATCTACTGTGCCGGAAACAAAGAAATGGCTACGCAGCAACTAGGTACACAACATACGGCGTTTCACTTATAACGAGCTCTCTTAAAATGTCGCTAATTATCATACTTATGTACCCATTATGGTTATTTGTACCCGATGGCAGCAAGTATTACACCATGGCCTATGCGAGAATTGCAATCCTAATAACCGTGCTATTCACCTGCATTATCATCACGTAGGCCGAGGATTTCTAATGAATGAACTGTACCGTTAGAAGTCGGTAATGTCCTGATGGTGTACAAGGTCGTTTCGGAAATACTCCTTATGCTGGCGGATATTTTGTGACCAAATTTAATGTTGATGTAGTTTGGATGTTAATAATTCATATATCAATGCTTACTCTTCTGCATCTGTAACAGTGTGCTCAAATCTTAAGGTCATGAACTTTTAGATGTTGCTTTCGCACGTTTGGGAAAAGATGAGTTAATTTAAGAACAACTTTCAAATGGGTTCAAATTCAATCACTAGTTCTATGATAGTGGGGGTATCGACTTGAGTCTATTAGCGTAGAAAAGGTGTGATTTCTCACACCCCCTAGCGATCGGCTATCAAACTCCCTACTAAGGGGAACATTCACTCATTCTGGATAGCAAGTATCAAGGGGGTTGAGCTCTGAGGTGTTCGATGTTCTTCTTCTCCTGGGTCCTGGGTTGTTCGTCCTTCGTTGCTTGATCCTGGATTTCTCGGTCGATGTCCTGGTAGTCGGTCTTGAAATGTTCCCTTCATGGTTGTTCCTGGTGTCCATCATGACCTACAAACTTCCTTACCGTTTTAGCAGTATACCGAGAATTACTGCTTTTTGCATTACTTCGTGAAGATTTTCGTCGAAATCTAGCTCCTTGAGGTTGGACTTGAGGTTCTCAGGAATAATTCCTGTGGTTGATTTGAGAATGGCAATGGTTCTGGTACTAGACATTCCCCACTGCCTTTTTATCTTAAGTTGAAGCTCTCGATATTTCGATATTTTTCAGCGTATTTTTGACGTAGATTGTTGTTATTCGGGATGGCTACGTCTATAAGTATTATTATTATTATTTAGATTGGGGTCGTTATTGCTAGGTTATTCTTTCGGCAACTGCGACCATGTAGATCTCTTGTTCTCTACCCTACTCATTCATGGAAAACCAAGGAGATCGTCTATGACGTTGACAAAACCGATAACCTCCTTAGGAACCTTGGTCGTTGCCTTTTGGGTGTCCAGGACCGGTTTCCCCACATGAATTGTTCTGAGGCTAGCCTGCTCTGTATATTTACATACCATATGTTCAGCTATTTCTGCTCCTGATCCACAAAGCCTGCATATCTCATCTGCTGACTTTTTCATGCATTACAATTGACGTTTATACCGACAGTGCTCCGTTAGCAGTCCCAGTATCACCCTAAGCTTCATGAGTTTTTCTGGTATAGATAGGTGAAATCATCACGAGTTTTTTGCATTGAGTAAGTCGAAGGATGTTTCTCCAGAGGGTTATTCTGTCATTCAACTCCCATTGCTGGACAGCTGCCTTATATTGGTGTTTTCCGAGCTCACAAAAAGGCTCAGATCCAGCCAGGTGTTAACCTTAATGCACATTTCATTGGCTCTTTCTATTTCCTTCAACACCACAATGATTGGAACTCATGGTAGAGTTACTTCTTGACCCCCTTGCCAGTTGCTTTATGGTGTTATGTCACTCCCAGGTCAAAAGAGATCTTTTGACCGAGCCAATATTGGACACTTTCATACCATATGTGTTCAGCTGCTTCTGATCCAAAGAGCTTGCAAATTTTATCTGCTGACTTTCACCAGAAGCTCAGCTCATGACAACTTCAGCAGATTATGTTATACATAGGTGAAATAATCACAAATTTTTTAGCCTGAGTATGTCCAGGATTTCCAAGGCTCAGGTCCAGCACGTGTTAACCTTGATGCACTTTTTGTAGGTTTATCGGCTTTTTCATTACCTTCAACATCACAATACCCTGGCACTCACTTCAATGCCTCTTGCCAATTGCTCTATGTTATTACGTATTGAGCACCTAGTTGATACAACTCGAGTTAACAATCTTCTTTCATTATGAATATGAATATGAATATGAAATCTGCCGAAAAAGAACTTGGTATTGTCCGAAAACTTCAAAGCTTTTATAAATATACCTACATAAATTCAACCAAACAAACAAAGCAGCAGGATATACCACCTAGAAAATAGGTCATCTCGAACAAAGATCGTTTGAATAACGACGTGCACAAGATTTGAATTTAAACGACTATATGAATGAACCTATACCTATATACCCCGCTGAGTGTACAAATAGAAAGCAACGCATTCATAGATATAAAACAGTTGTGTCACAATTGGCATCCTCGAACGAGGACATTTTTATTGTCCATAATCCAGCGAAGAGCTACCTGCTCACTATCTAGCCTCGGGATGTTGTCTTTCAGCTCATTTTATTGTTGTCAGCTGCTCATTAACGGATTTCGATATTGACTCTCCTACACGCTGGAGTTTATAACTCTCATGTGTCCGTTTTATATTCATGTTTTTGTTCAGAGCTTTCGGATTTGAATGATCCACCCACGACTGGTATTAAGTTAATCGATGTAATTTCGAGAAATTAATTAATTTAGGAATAACATTAGTTGGGAATTGAACTCGGTGTTTGACATACTTTGGTTGCGTGTGTTATTTGGTGCACACCTGTGGAAAACACATGGTTTACTCAATTTCGAGTGCTTGTTTTAATACTTAAACGAGTGCTATATCGTTCTGCCCAAATGTCTCCTATTTTAGAATTTTGAGCCGAAAATGGTCTCAAATGATAGGGTTAGACTCCCTGATGACTTTCGAAGGGATTATATAATTTGATAAATCTAGAAGTTCTCGAGGACACTGATCCAGTTCTCGGAAACATCTGGGATTCGAATAGTCTCCACAAATGGTATTTGATTTTGTCCTTTACGAAGGAGTAACTATCTATACTAGCCCCGTAGGACATTATTTCTTCTTGAGCATCATATCAACTTGACAATAACTCTTTTTGAAGATCCACTATCCTGCGTCCACTACTTTCTAAGCCTCAACACCTCGAAACCACATCATAAATAACCCCATAAAGAAAAGTCCAATCTTCAAATAAACATCTAGAAACCTCCTGATGAATCTACAATTTACACGAGTCTCTAAACATTAAATAATTTTTAAATCTAGAAGTTCTCGAGAACACTGACCCAGTTCTCGGAAACATCTGGGATACGAATGGTCTCTGCAGAATTTTATATGGACTTGAATAGTTCGTTCGACTATAAATGTAAACATTGTAAACAAATATTCAGTCCAGATCTATATTTAGAAATATCCCTGAATTCCACAGGAAAATGTGTAGTACAACTGACTAGAAACAGCCCCAAGTTCAAGTGGTACTTGAAAGGGTCTGATCGACCTGACGTAACAGGGCAGGCATCATCTTTCAAATGAGTGCATTCAAAAGTATAGGTATCACTAACTCAAAGCTGCGAGTTCTAGTCATCATTAGGTACATTTGGTGTTAATTAAATAGCTTTTAAGTGGAAATTATTTAAATGCAATCACTCACCAAGTCATCATTATATTTTGTCTATAGCAGAATATAAGCAAATGTATCTTCGTGGTCCTACAACATAGGACAATTGCATCTTCTATTTCAAGGGTCCCTCAAGGTGGATCGAATAGTAAAGATTTTCATGGTCCTTCGAGCCACATAGTCGATATTTTTCAGTCTCGACAATTGGTATTCGACTCAAGCTCCCATTAAATAGAATCGTTCACGAAAGAGTATCATACTCTCGTAAGACATCAATTCTTCTTAAGCTCCATATCAACTCGACAATATCTCTTTCTGAAGATCCAATACCCCACGTCCACCACTTTCTAATCCTCTACACCTTGATACCTCATAAATAACTCAAGGAAGCTACAGTCCAGCCTTCAATTAAAACTGACACTTAGGGTCCCCTACCAGCCCAGAACTAATCCCAACAGCTCAAATTCAATTTCACATTTAATCGATACCATCGGCTACCAGAGACCATAAAGGTTAAATCCTAAAATTCCTCCGCATCTCGTCTTATGATTGAGTTCTTCGGCCGGTAACACCCTCTTCGTTTATTTTATATTTCGAAATTGAAGTGTTAAAAGTAATTTGTATGCAAAGCGGCAACCGAGATGGCGTGCCAGAGCTAATCGTGTTCAAGTGCCACTAGCAGGATGTTTCTGGCCAGATTTACAGGATGATTTTTTTACGCGGGTTCGAAGATATGGGTGTTTTATGTTTATATGCCCGCATGGTTGGACGGTAAAGGTATGCAAGCTGGCATACCATGGCGATTTTTTCGGTGAGTTCTTTGTTTGGTTGTGATGGTAGGTGTTTGGTCTGGTGGACGAAGGACGAATGAATGTGTGGATAATAAGAAAGTTTTACTGGAATTTGTTAATCCATAGTTAATGATGTTTCTATTATCTATGGGATATATTTGAGAATCTCGGATAAATAAAGAACATAGATATCGATATCAATGAAATGAAGCTGCAACCGCATCTAATTTTTTTTTAATGCAATGGCATTGAAAAGATCGTGACAGACGGAATTATTCCTTTCCATTTCTTTTATTTCACTCATGTTGTTATTAGAAAATGAGATAAAACACACTTTTCGATTGAAATATATATTCTGGGAGGATTCAGCATTTCTTAAAAACTTTATAGGTTTTCACTCCCAGTCTCTGAAACATAAATAATTAAAAAATGTTTGATTTAGGTGAAGTGCTCCAGCGAGAATCTTTGCACTTATTTGTCAGGAGCAAATTGGTCTTGAAAAAAATGGTTGCCTAACAGTAAAACTAAGACAAACTCTAAGAGTTTGTCTGAAGAAGATGTCTGATTTAGACACCGAAACGTTACAATATCCTTTTAATTTGTTTCATTTTTCAGTTTTACTGTTAGGCAACAATTTTTTTCAAGACCAATTTGCTCCTGACAAATAAGAGCAAAGATTCTCGCAGGAGCACTTCACCTAAATCAAACATTTGTTAATTATTTATGTTTCAGAGACTGGGAGTGAAAACCTATAAAGTTTTCAAGAAAAACACAGTTTGTTATGACGTAAATTTTGTGGTTTACATAATCACTCATCTGAAAGCACTTATGGTCGAATTATTAAAAAATTTCAAGAGACCTGATCGATGGAAGCTCAAAAAAGTGAAGAATACAGTTCTCCACGAGCAAGTATTAGTTAGATTCGTGAAATTGTTGCTGAAGACCCTGAAATGGCGTATTTCACACAAGGATTTGGTTCTCTGAAGGCATATACGGTTCAGATAATACAGGAACTAAAGGCATTAGATCATTTAAAACGTCGTGGACTAATAATTTCCATAAATAGTGAAGTCAATTGGCAACCAAGATCATGTGATTTGACAACGTTGGACTATATTCTTTGGGGTTATGTGGAATGCCAGGTCTATAAGAATAATGCACAATCGATTTCTGAACTAAAGAATGAAATTATTCGTGTCACTAGTGAGAAAGGGCCTCAATTACATATTTCAAAATGTCAAAGAATGTTTCGACAAAAGAGTGGACGTCTGTAGTGCTGCAAGAGAAGGCCATTTGGCAGATATTATATTTCTTATATCGATGTCATAACTGATACTTGAATTACCAATAAAAAGTTTTTGAAAATTAATAATAATTGTGATAGCAGAGAATAATATTAATCGATTGAAATCAACCAATGTTGAACTCATATCTCGTCCTCGTTCAAGACAATATGCTAGAAAGTGGTATCACACAGAGCACCTAAGGATGGCCATTCCGTCCTTATTAGGACTCATCAGCACAGGATAGCTCTGAATGATACAAGGTATTTCTTGGAACTTAAAGCAAAATGGCATCTTCTTTGAGGTATAAATATACCGAAGACGCTATCTCTAGTTCCATACGAAAACCTTCTTCCATAGCATGATCTTGAACGAAGTAGCGAGATGTTTACCATTTGTCGCATTGACCGAAGCGGTCTTGCATTTCGCAAATTTCACGTCTTCAGTCCACGACACGGTGCGCTCAGTGTAACGTCAGTTGACACCATAGTAAACGTTAAACCTCTTTTTATTAATACTAATTATGTATTTCATTTATTCTTAAAAAACGTGCAATTGGAAATACTCTTTTGATTGTCCTATGTTTACTTAATATAATTTGTTGACTGAGGTTTCTTGGGTTTTCTAGCACTCAGTTCACCAGTAAGTCCATTTTATGCTTCTCGGTTTGTTCGTGTTTCTTCAACGCAGTGATGTTTTTACAATATTTATGGCCATTTATTCGTTCCTTAATGTACTGTGATATTTGTCCAATATATACCTTAGGGCAATCCAAGCAATTTATTTGGTATACGCAATTGGATATTTTAGTTTTTGGGATTTTTTATTTCAATTTTGAGTTTAAGAAGGATAAGTTATTCATTTTTTTATGTGCCAAATTTATTCCATACTGTCTAAGTGATTTATTCAAGGTTTCTGATAGGCCCTGTATATATGGCACAGATACGTATTTTGGTGGTTCAGCCTCAATTTTTTCATTATTTTTTTGTTTTTCTGAGTTATATATCATAAACATTTTGTTTTTGAATATTTTGTTTATCATTTTTAGAGGATAATCGTTTTGAAGTAGTATATTCTTTGCCTTAGTTATTGTTTGTTTCCTGAATTCTGGACTTGTAAGTTTTAGAGCTCGGTCAGCAATTCCTGATATATGACACCTTTTTTATGTGTTTTTGGGACTGTAGCTTCATATAATTATTATACTACGATATTCGATAAATTTCGTGAGGAACAACCATTATTCGCCAACCACCGTTGGTTCCCAGTTAACGCGTTGCTTTCGTGATTGAAAGAGATGAATCTTAATACATCGACATCACCTCAGGTCAAACATTCGGCCGTCGTTTTAGGATGTTGTGAAATAGAAGGCCGCATACGCGACCTTTCTGAGCAAACATGCGTTTGTTGATTTTTTTAATCACGCTGCCCGATGGCTATCGCTTTCGGCCTGTAGAAAAGCGAAGGTTGATGGTGTCGGTTCACTTTTGGACTCTGCAGATGGTAAATTTGGACAAGTGATTACGTTATGTAAATGAGGTAATTTGGTGCATCGTTTAGTTCCTGTTGATAGAAAATGAAATAGATGGTCGTCTATTAAAGACAGGATGAATTATTTTTATTGGTTATATTTTTTATCATTTTGAAGCACATGTACCTAGGAAAACGATTCAGAGAGCCTGGTTCTCTCTAAAAGAGTACATCTCATCAGCGAACCCACCTAACTCGATTTAAATGGGGGAAGAAAGAATGGAAAAGGAAATACACTCCACAAAATTTCAAAGTACCATTTGCACTATCTGTACAGCATCTGTATACCATTTGAGTAATCAAATGGTATACATATGGTTTTTAACCACGAAAGGTGCATGCGCTGGAGTATATACAAGTGTCATAAACCAAGTGTACACTATCGTGCGCTTTTCATGCAGAAATAACTGCAGTCGAAGGATCGATTAATAGAAACCTGAAATGAAACTATCAAGGGTGTGACATAAGGCGTTTTCAGAAACTTACTCAGGGTTGCTAACTCAATCCGTTGGGTCACTTGGCGGATCTACTCGGACCACGGACTCGGGTCCTAAGTTTACGAACACATCAGGTTTAGGATTTGAAATGACAGTCTTATCAATAACATAACCAAATATTTTATGGGTTTATTTTTTCAGTCCCAGTTTATTTTCGGATTGTCTCTAGCTTTGCTTGCATTTATTGGCTTTTGTAAAATATTTCTTGTAACTTCTGGTGTGCCCTTCCATGTTTAATGTTATTTTTGAGTACCAATGTTGAGGAACTAAAGAATTTATTCTTTCCGTTCCAGTTTATTTTCGGATGGTCTCTAGCTTTGCTTGCATTAATTTTCTTCTGTGAAATCTTTTTTATAATTTCTAGTGTGCCCTCGCATGTTCTATGTTATCTTTGAGTACCCATATTGAAGAAGTAAAGAAGGCTTTAGCTTTAACGAAGAGAGATCTGCATACAAAGTTATGAAGAAGTTGTTTCACATTATTTTCTCGGCTCATGGAACCACACATTTTACACTGAGACAAATTCTCTTCTCTTTCCATAATTTTCAGGAATAGAATATATGACACTACTAAAAAAGGTTAGAAGACTTATTTCCGCCTTTTTCAAATAAAAAATCGAACTGCAGTGTGCATGGGCTGACTCTACGACCCTGCTATCGTGAAGGGTTACGATAGATCAACCTGGGTCAGTGATCGAGTTAATAGCATTGTACTTTCCGAACACGGGTTGGATGTTCGGTTTAGGAAAAGGAACGTGAAGGTTAGGGATCAAGTTAACCGGAGTAGGTATCCGAAAAAGTCTATGGTGATCAGTTCTTGGTCAAAGTGCTATTAAAGCACTGAATCCTATGTTATCGACTCAAAGTTGATATTTAAAGGAGTGCTGAAGCAAACTCAATGAAGTAGACAAGAACCGCAAGATTTTTTCAGCTTGGGATCAGAATAAATTAAGAGGCTAACATACTAGCTAGAGGGGAAGCACAAACACCACTTACTGGCCCAGAACCTTCCTGTGGTATTATAGGCAAATGCACCTATAAAAAAGAGTTTTTGCAGCAGGAAGAAACTGAAAAGGAACTTTCTGATAATGGATTATTCCGAAAAGTTCCTTCGGCACTTTAAAACCGCCTCCTCACTGGTTTCGTAACAGGATATTGTCGCCATGGAAAACGTATGATGAGAATTGACTTAACAGAAATTGATGAGTATAGATTCTGTGGGAAAGAGGAGGAAACTCCTATTTGCTTAGTTGCAGAATGTCTTACCATTGCGAGCCTGTGAAGAGTGTCTCAGAAGAAGAATCATAGAAGTGGACTGTAATCTTCTCAACACTATACAATCTACTTAGTGAAGTTTAAATTTTGAGCCTTATCTATCTAAAATTATGAATTGAAAAGCGTAGAATAAATATTCAGATATAAAGAAACGTTTCAGGGTAGATAGAAGATTTGAATACGAAAGTAGAGTTCATAAACGAAAAATGAGACCACTAGTTCCAAGATGTTCGAATTCGACTTATCGTTTTTTCCATTATGAGGCAAATGCTTCTGACTGTACGTTAAGGGTTTCTTTATTTTTTCATCATTCGCGAACTATTAGTTCTCGGGAACAACTATTTTTCCTCTCCAATCAGCGTTCGGCTTCAAGTTTCCCACAATCAATACCCATGTAGACAAATGGGTTTTAAAACCGTGTAAACACATAATCCCAAGCTCGTTCATTTAAAACACGACAAGTTTTCCGTTTCTTCGCTGCGAATTCCGAGTAACACCATCCAGTCGATGCATTCTTGCGGTCATCAGCCATTCACCACTGCAATTTATATTAATTACTCCACGTTCATTCTTCAGCGTTGACGCTGATAACAATAATAAATGATGGATGAAGATATTAAAGTCGAATTAAGCAGTGGTTCAATCAGAATCGATATCTCTGCTTTCTCTGAGTCTCGTGTTGATTGCTGGATAATTAAGTACAGCTCGTTTGTTTCTTCCCAACTGGTTGAGTACTCGATATGTCTTCTTGAGTGTCCGATGGTATACGCAATGTGTTTAAACGTGAATAATTCAGGATCTCTAAATTAACCAGGTTCAATTAAACTAGTGATGGAAAGAATCGAATACCAGTTCTTTAATAGTTGTAGTTTAAGGGGTTAGAGTTCACTGCGACCTCAAGGTCTATTGTGCCCAATTACAGAGCTGTTCTTACCACGCCCTTAACAACTCGCCTTCCAGTTCCGCAGATCTGATGAAATCCAATATCTGTGAAGCTTTAACGAGGCTAGTTCCTCACTCGCCAAGGCATTCTCTCCTGAGGCTCGCAATGCCAAAGCATTCCGTGACTAGGTGAATGAGAGTATATTCCTCCTTCCACAGAACCTACACTCGTCAGTGTCCGATTATCCCATCCTCAACAGGTGCTTCCTGAGGCGACAGTGTCCTGTAAGAGAGCCAATGAGGAGGTGTAATTGTTTCTCATCAGAATCCAGATATCTTTTGGATCTTGCTGTTTCAAAGTTCCAAAGAAACTTAGTGTAATGATCCATCCCTGGAAGATTCCGCCAGAGTTTTTCCTTCTCGGCTTTCACCTCCTCCATAAACTCCTTCTTATAGATACATTTACCTATACCACAGAGGGGTTCTGGACCAATGAGTGACATTCATGCGCCCTCTTTGGCAAGTGTATTTGCCTCTTTGGAACCCAGATTAAAAATACATTATTTTTCTTGCCTACCTCATTGAGTTTGTTCCGTCACTCCCAGATCGTCTTTGAGTCGATTACGTAGGAGCTCGGTGCTTTAATAGCAGCTTGACTATCTGAGTGTATGGCTATATCGCACTTCTGATAGTTTCTTTCTAGATTAATATCTAGACATCTTTCATCTTTAGCTCATACAGGAGCCTAGTGACAGTGCTCACTCCTGTAGAAGTTTTGAAACCATCTGTATACCATTTTACGGTATTTTCTTTGAGGTTATAGTCGGTGTATTCCTGTTCTTATTCCTCTCTTCTAATTAGCAAAATCCTTTTTTTTTCTCAGTTCTCACTTCCTTGATCATTATATCACTAGGGAGGTTCGCAGATGAGATGTAGCTATTTTGGTGTTCTCGAAAACTTATCGTTATCGAATTGAATTGAATTATTATTTCAGTTGCGATTATGGAATAATTTTTGCCTTATGTGTCAATTTCAATTGAAGATTGGGCTTTTTCTTTATGGGGTTATTTATGGGGTTGGTGTAGAGGATTAGAAAGTGGTGGACGCAGGAAAGTGGATCTTCAGAAAGAAGTTATTGTCAAGTTGATATGATGCTTAAGAAGAAATTATGTCCTATGGGGTTATTATAGGTACTGCTTTGTAAACGTTTCTATTGAATAAAGGACAGAATCAAATACCAATTGTCGAGACAATCAATTTTTCGATGTTCTCGAGAACCAGACCAGTGTTATCGGGAAAATAAAGTTATTAAAGTCGATTTATCCATTTTTCAAAATCTGTTTCTGATTGTAGGATAAATGTTGAAAATTTACGGTTTTCTCTAAAATCAACCTTAGAAATTTCCCTACTAATTTGAACTGAAAATGGTCGAAATTGTCCTCGAACCGGTGTTGCCTATTTACTTAAGTGGGTTGTACCCGTTTGTTTCTTTGTGTCTAACTAGTAGGTACTCATTTGGACATATATTTTAGCGTGCTCGATGATATCACCAGATTCTATTTCAGCTCTAGAATAAGGCAAAATTGGCTAATAAAAAACTAGTGATAAGTGCAATCGAATATCATCTCTAGGGTTCTTTCGTTTTTTTGGAAGGAATATTGGTTGAGTTGTGATTGATGAACAAATCAATATCTGGTATTCTACGAATATCACATACATCATTTCGTTAATGTATTTTCTGTAGGAAAGACATATATTGCATAATTCAAGTTTTCGTTATAGACATTATAGGTTTCCCAAATGATTTCATTGCAATTTTATTTCGAAATCCAACATATTTTCGGAAATTTTTCTGTTTTATAATTTTTTTTCTATTTACTCTAATGTAACTTCAGGAGTATATTTATCATCTGAAAGCAAAAATGTAGTGAAGTCAATAATTCAACTGGAATCGATTACATTACCTATTTGCATCTTAATCACAACTTGATTAAATACAGCTCATTTGTTTCTTCGTAACCGGTTGTCAACACTCGCGTTAATATATCTTGTTCTTCGACCTGAAAAAAACCCTTTTATTCATGCGATATAAGGAAATGATTAACTCGTGGGGTAAAGAGACGCCGATAGAATCGAATGACATGTCTTATTAGCAATTAAAATGGATTGTTGTTACAGTCGATCGACATTTACACGGTAAATAGACAGATTTTTATCACGAATATCATTCGATTTAGTTGGGTGGGTTCACTTGCGTATAGGATTGGTCAATTGTGAGAATTGTTTGGAAACCTTTTTCTTTCGGTTCATTTATCTAATGTTTTTTCGACAGTCTTACAGTTTTTCCGAGATATCCCTTCTCAAAATAATTTGAGAGCTTGAGAATTTTATATATAAATACAAGGGTAGTTTTTCCTAATCATGTCGCATTTATTACAGTCAATCCCAAGAATAACTTTGATCTTAATCGTAAAAGTGACTTTCAGGTCGAATGACATAAAAATTGAGATAATTTAATCCTTCAAATCTTGTGAATCTATAACTAATTCTATCAACTCTATTGAAATTCAAACCACAAATGGCTCAAAGGTAAAACAAAAAACATATGGTTTTTCTCCTGTTCATTTTTCCAAATTTACCTACTATATTATGATGTTTAAATCTTCGTAACTGAGTGAAAAAGGAATTTCTTAATTGAACTAGATATTTTTCTAGTCTTAACTCATTAATTACAGTTTCATTCATCATAGAAAAATGTTGATCTTAATCGTGAGGATGATTCACTCATTGAAAAACAATAAAATACAAATAACTCAATCATTTGATCTTTGAAATCTATTAAAAAAATCCTGCAACTCATTATCACATAAAAGTTTCACATAAGAGAACTGGAATTAAATCACAGATTGCTTTAAGGGGAAATAAATACCGAAAAATCAATCGTTTTCTTCCTGTGCAGTTTTCCCTATTAACCTACTTCTGATATTGTGGTGTTGAATTCCCTACTTCAGATTACATTGAAAAAACATGAACATGAACATGAATTTTTTAATTGAACTAGATTCTTTTCTACGAAGTTGCAGTTTTTTCATAAACTCTAATAATGATTTATGACGGCGCAAGAATCGAGCTATTATCATGTCACATTAATTACAGTTAATCAATTGAATTCCTCATAGATAAACGTTGATCTTAATCGTAAAAGTGACTCATAGATCAGAATCTATCATTTAGTCTTGAAAATCTATTACAAAATTCCTGCAACTCATTACCACCTATCACGTGATAGGTACCATTGGAAATCAAATCACAAATTGATTTGAGGCGAAATGAATACCAAAAAACAACACTTTTCTTTATGTGCAACTTTGATCGTTAATCTATGTCTGATTTTGTGGTGTTGCTTTAGATTCAATCGAAAAAACATCGAAATTTGTTTTTTCATTGCAGTTCAATGCAATTTTTTCAATACCTACCTATATAATAATGATTTATAGTGGCAATTAATTTAACTGTCATGTCATATTAATTACGGGTAATCTATAGGATTTTTCATAGATAAACGTTGATTTTGATGTGACTCACACATCGGAAAACAATAAAATACAAATAACTCTATCATTTGTTCTTTGAAATCTGTTATGAAATTTCTGCAACTCATTATTACTGCAAATTCTCACATGCAATCATTTTATTTAAAACCACAAATTGCTTTAAAGCGGAATGAATACCGAACACCATTAATATTCTTCCTATGCACTTTTTGTCATTCACCTTCGGATGATATTGTGGTGGTGAATTCTTTGCTTTAGATTCCCTAGGAAAAAACATAGGAACTGTTTTGTGAAACTAGATTTTTCTCTGCGAAGTTTTATGCAGTTTTCCACTACCTCTTATAATCATTTATATTGGCGAATATAACTAGTTATCATGCCAAATCAATTACAGTTAATGTTTAGAATTCTTTATGGATAAACGTAGATTTTAATCGTGAAAAGATTCATACATCAGAAACAGTAAAATACTGATAACTCTTTATTTAGTCTCAGAAATCTATCACAAAATTCCTGCAACTGCAAATAAGCTTTGCTTCCAATAAATACCAAAAAACCAATAAATTTCTTACTATGTAATTCTCGTCATCAAAGTACGTGTAAGTTTGTATTGTTTAATTCTTTGCTGCAGATTCTCCTGATGAAAATCAGGAATTTCAATGCAGTTTTTCTTTTATATCTAATTCCTGAAACTCATTACCACTGAAAAGTCTCACATAATTTCATTAGACTTCAAACCACAAATTGCTTTGATGCGCAATAAATATCAAAAAAACTATAATTTTCTTCCTATGCAATTTTCGTCATGAATCTACGTGTGATTTTGTGGTTTCGAATTGTTCGCAGCGAATTCCTCAGAAAAAACAACAGGAATTTTTTAATTGAACCAGATTTTCTTAATGCAGTGTTTATAATACCTATAATTATAAATTATAGCTTGGAATGTGTCCACTTACCATGTCACATTAATAACAGTTAATCTATAGAATTAGAATTCCTCATAGATAAACGTGAATTTCAATGGTAAAAGTGACTCACATATCGAAAAACAATAAAATACAAATAACTCTACCATTTGATCTTTGAAATTCATTACAGAATTCCTGCAACTGATTCCTTCTGAAAAGTCGCACATAATACTAGTGGAATTCAAACCACAATATGCTTTGCTGCGCAATAAATACCAAAAAAAACAATAAATTTCTTACTACGCAATTTTTGTCATCAAATTACGTGTGAGTTTGTGGTGTTGGATTCTTTGCTGCAGATTTCCTGGACAAAAACATAAGAAATTTCAATACAGTTTTTCCTCCATATCTGAACGAAATTCCTGCAACTCATTACCACTGAAAAGTCTCACATGATTTCATTGGAATTCAAACCACAAATTGCTTTGACGCGCAATAAATACCAAAAAACCAATAATTTTCTTCCTATGCAATTTTCGTCATGAATCACGTGTTATTTTGTGGTATTGAATTGTTCACAGTAGATTCCTCAGAAAAAACCAACAGGAATTTTTTAATTGAACCAGATTTTCTTAATGCAGTTTTTCCTACACCTATAATTATAATTTATAGTGGCGAATGTGTCCACTTATCATGTCGCACTAATAACAGTTAATTTATAGTATTTGAATTCCTCATAGATAAACGTAGATTTCAATTGTAAAAGTGACTCACATATCGAAAAACAATAAAATACAAATAACTCCACCATTTGATCTTTGAAATTAAATTACAAAATTCCTGCAAACTCATTACCACTGAACGGTTTCACATGATACTATTGGAATTCAAACCACAAATTGCTTCAAGGCGAAATGAATACCCAAACCAATAATTTTCTTAATGTGCAGATTCCGTAGAAAAAAAATAAGAATTTTTTAATGGAAGTAGGTTTTTTCTACAAAGTTCAATGCAGTTTTTCCACTACCTTCGATACTCATTCATGTTGGCGAATGTGTCTAGCTATCTATTATAATTCTCATTAATCATACGTTTAGATAAATCTTGACACGTGTTCTGATTCATCAGCGAAGTGCTCTTTCATAATTACCGTTTGGAAGAATTCCAAGTTTCTGATTCGTAGGCAGACATCTCAACTGTTTCCGGATGCTCTAGATACAAGGATTATCTTCTTTTATAGGTACAAAACAAGGATTCATTTGTTCACCCCTCGACATTAGCTCATACAAATTGTTAAGAATATCAATATCAATCTAAAATTTCTGAGATCCTAATTTATAAACAAAAGTCGAAATGTTGACGGTCGTTAACATTTCTTGATTTCACGAAATATTTCTAGTTTTTTCTCTAAATTATCGTTATTCAGTATTCCTTGTATCCTCATCTTGTTTGACCACATATTCGGAAAGGGCAATAAATGTTCTACAAGCGTGGTTAGGAGACAAATATCACGATTCTGAAATTAACAAAATTAGTCCTATTTTTCCAACTTTTTTCCTATGAAATATCAATAATTATGTGCACGTTTTTTTTTTCAGTAAAAAAACCTCATCTAGTGTACTTTCGAACGACATATCAATTTTTGTGCTAGCTGCCTATCTTCTGCCATAATATCATGGCTTACATGATAACAACGAAAAGTGTAAAAATTCCGAACCTAAATTTGATCTATTTTGAAGCATTTCGTGATTGAATCTTAATCTTATTTTATGAAAGTCATCAATTCTTCTTGAATCAAAATAAAAACGAAAAAAGGAACCTCCTTCTTCAATTCGTTTGATACATCGTTTTCGTACTGAATGTACAACTCTGCAAAGTTCATAGCGTTTCTGACTGAGTTCTGCACAACACAATTTTATTTTGTCGATGAGAATCTTCCGAGTCTGAAAGCGAATTAGATATACTATCTCTATATATATTCTAGACATAAAAATCCAATGGCGTTAGGTCGGGGTTCTTCGGTGGCCATCTGACCGTATCTTCCAATCCATTATATTCCAATATATTCATTCAATAGATCATGACAATACGAATATTATGTGCTGGCCAGCTATTCATTCGAAACCAGACATTTAATCTGTTAGAACAGGTGCATTTCATCAAATATATCTGTCAAGTTGCTTTGGATTAATCTAATGAATAATAATAATAATAATAGGTTTACAGAATAAGAGAAACATTACCCATTATTAGCCCACGCTACTGTAGTAAATCTGGAATGTTGCTGTTTGTAAACAATCATGTTTTTCACATGTATTGCAAATATACGGTAATTCGGCTTTTTCTGAAGTAAATTAACTCCAATATCACTGCAAGGCACATCAAAACGTAGTAGAATCACGAAAACTGGCCCAAATATCTTGAAAATTGTAAGAATACCTACCGAAATTTGGGCTAATGTTTATAAATAGCAGAGGAAGGGATCTAAACTAATAGATCTTTTCCTCATTTACCTCTGTTCACATCCACAGGGCCTATCGATATTCTTTATTGATCTGGGGTCATTTGACTGTTGTGTGGCCGGCGCATTCGCCAATTTGCAACCAGAATAATTTGCATGCCTATTTTTCATATATTCGGTAGGTATTTAAAATCATTTCCATTACTCATATTGAGGATTCAAGGTTAAACTTCTGTTATCTTCATTTAGAATAACACTTGGAATAATTGTCATGTTTCCGTGATTTGTTTGAACAACTGTGAAGACTTTTAAGGCATACTCAAGAACTTGCAATGAGTCAGCATAGAGATCTGTTATTCAATAATATTATGGATTTGATGGAATGTTTCTATAATTATATTGAATTAATCTTCCGCTCATTAGTGCTGAAGCTTTAATTCATTTTATTGTAGAGACAAACAATTACATATTGACTAAATATTAATTTTTGGATGATCGGCATTTCCACTATGTTAAAATATTGGTTTTGTCATATGACAGCATTGAGAGTAATGTTGAATATAAACCTATCCAATAATTCATTAAAAATTTTTTGTTATTAATTCCAATTAAATATTTAAAATGCGATTTTCTACACTCGTACTTTCAAACGTGCTCCATTATGATGTACAAGCAAGCATAATTAGTGGGGATGACGAGTCATAGAGTGGCCAGTTGACATTGTTTTTAACTATGATTCAACATTCAACTGAAATAAATGCTAACGCGTACGTCATATCCAAACGCCAATTCTAAACGAATGAATTCACTAGCTTATTTCGGTGGTTTCAATAATTTTTCTCTAAAACCTGAGAACAAAACAAAAGAAGATAATCGCTTTGATATTTGGAAGGCCGTTGTTTCGGAAATTATTTTTCTGGAAATCCATGGAAATGCCCATCAAGACTTTCTTACGATATTACTTTTTATTTCAGACGTGTTGTGTTCACAAGAATAAGACAATGTTTAAATATAGGTACTTTTAAATAATTATCGAAATCATCAAGAGTACCAAAACTATCCTACACAGTGCGACATTTCCGTACCGAAAAATCTCTTTCCAACCAATGCGAAAAAATGTTTTTCTTTGGGTACCATATACCTACGCGCGCAAAAGTTCTACTTTGCGCAAGCTGACAGGAAAACTATAATTTTTCGTCGATCTCAAAATAAAGTGTGATTTTACTGTGTACGATATTGATCATTAATGACCCATTTCAATGCTCAATTTATGCTATTTTAATGTGCAATCCTTATGGCAACCGTTCACAAAGTATTCATAAGTACTACGAGAAATGTCAAAACTCTACTGGAACATAAATATATAGAAATTTTATTAGGTCAAATGTAAGTCTTGTGCAGAATAAAATGTATTTCAATCAAAAATTCATAAACAACTCATATTGAGATTGTCGGAAAAATCTTGTATTCAACTCGGTTATTAACCGAGCGACTAATGGTTCGTTAATATTTCGAGAGGATTAGGCGCTGTCTTCAATAACCTAGTTGATAAAATAACTTTTAATCTGCACTGGTCAGGAAAAATAATAATTCCCACGATAAAATCTGGATATAGATTTTATTGTGGAAAACCAAGTATGATTATGATTGTACTGATAACTGCTAGTTTTCCTTGGAGCTCCTCAGAAGCTATCAAGATTGTGTGATTTAGGAGAATCAGTTTTGTTTTGTGTATACTTTGTAACTGTGTCCTTAAGCTACCTCAGGCACATAACTATCAATTATTGTATTGTATTGTGAATGGTTTAACCAAATAGATTAAAAAATGTATTTTTTCCAGACTGGATACATCAGAACATCAGATGGTATCTTCTACATCGAACCTGTAGAATTCATCAATGGCACCCTCAACAGCTTCCTACACCGCATGAAGATGGTACCACATTCAGCAAACGAGAACAATGACGTCATGCCGGTAGTAGACAAATGCGGCACGAACGGTAAGCGATTCTCATTTGTCTTACTTCTTCCGTCTACATCAGACGACCACCAGGATTCTACCAGTTTGGTCATCCTGACGATTCTAATAGGTCGTTCGTCAGATTCCTCGACTTGTCGCAGTGTTTTTATTGTCCGGTCGTCTTGATTAGGTCTCTGGGTCCCCTCGATTCGACAGATATGGCTACGGTGGAAAATTATTCGCATGGCACTGTTAAGTGTGAATTTGTTACGTTTTCTTCTACTTTTACTGGAAGGTTGTTTGTGTCGTTCATTGAGGTCGATAGATTTATGGTTTTATTTGACGTGAATTGATATACAGAGTGTCGGTTTGTTTATTTAGGAAGCAATTTCTTGAGATGAAATAGGGAGAATACAATCTATGAACTTGTAAATAGAGCTTCCTGAAGATGGCTTTCGATATCTTCAATCACAATTACTTCCGAATGGAAAAACCTCGAAGCTTGTGTTGTGCCCTCCATCAAAGCTGTTTTTGCAACTGCGCTGCAGCTAATCCTCTGGTTGAAGAGCTTCAATGTACTTCATTATCTGGAAGGGAAGCATTCTTGCAGAAGCTCGCAATGGCGAGGCATTCTGTAACAAAGTGAACAGGAGTTTCCTCCTCTACCACACAGAATCTACACTCGTCAGTTTCTGTTAAGCCTATTCTCATCAAATGTTTCCTAAAGCGGACAATGTCCTGTTGGAAGGCCAATGACTCGTTCTTACTGAGATCCAAATACTTTTTAGATTTTGTAGTTTTAAATTTTTTAACTTTTTTGAATGATCTTTTCTCGAAAGATTCCTTCAGAGTGATTCTCTTTCAGTTTTTTACTTTTCCAATTACCCTTTCTTATAGATTCATATTGCTATACCACAAAAAGTTTCTGAAGTAACGTGTGTACTCTATTATGGCTAGTGTGTTTGTCTCTTCATTTCCAGCCAATGACTCATTTTTAATGAGATCCAAATACTTTTTGGACCTTGCAGTTTTAATGTTTCCAAGTAACTTTTTGGAATGATCTTTTCTAGGAAGATTTTCTTTCAGTTTCTTGTTTATCCAAATACTCTTTCTTATAGATTCATTCTGCTATACCACAGAAAGTTTCTGAACCAGTAAGTGACGTGTGTACTCTATTTCTGGCTAGTGTGTTTGTCTCTTCATTTCCTTTCATTCCCAAGTGACTAAGAACTCCAACTGAAGATACCTTGTTGTTCTTTTTTACTTCATTGAGTTATCTTCGGCACTTTCAGATAACCTTTGAGTATACGACATAGGATTTCAGTGCTTTAACAGCAGCTCGGCTATCATACCCTGATAGTTTCTTTCCAGGTTCCCATATATGCATCTTTCTATTGCAAGTATTTCTGCTGGAAAAGCCAGAAGGTAATGAAGCACGTCGGTCTCTGTTAAGCCAATTCTCATCATAATCTTCGCAAGACGACAATGTCCTGTTAGAAAGCAGGTAAAGAGACGAAACTCAGTCTTGCCGAGCTTCAAATACTTTTCGAACCTTGCAGTCTTAAAGTATCGAAGGAACGTTTTGGAATGACTCGTTGCCGAAAGATTCCTCCAGAGTACTTCCTTTCAGTTTCTTCCTTCTTCAAAAACTCTTCCTCATAGGTGCATTTGCAGTGGCGTGTATGTACTCCCTTTCTGGCTAGTGTCTTTGTCCCACCATTTCCTTTTATACCTCAGTGACTAGGACTCAAAATGAAGATATTTTATTGTTCTTGCCTACTTATTGAGTTTTCTTCGGCAATCCCATGTCTCCCATATTAGCTTTGAGTCGATGACATAGGAGTTCAGCGCTTTAACAGCAGCTTGACTATCAGAATGGATCACTGTGTCACACCCTCGATAGTTTCTTTGTGAGTTGATATCTATCCAACTCACTAGCAAGAAAGGGAGCAGAATATCAGGAATCAAACGACTAGAACGTAATGTTTTGCACATTTTGGGATTTTTTCAACTGAAACAAATGAAAGTTCACGTCTTCTTTATGTTCAATTGAAAGTACCCGATTCCTCATTGCGTTCTCCCTCTATTCCTATGAAAACTTGCATTGACATATTTCCTGCACTTGCAACAGTTTTTTTTTGTCGAAAAATGAATTTTCCTTGAATTCAGAGTGAAATATCGTGGCTTCTTTATTCCCTGATGAAAAACCTCTATTCCACGTTCTATTCTCTCCTCATCTTTTTCAACTTCAAAGTAGAATATAACTGCTTCCTCATGAAAACAACGAGCAAGAAAAAAATTGAACAAAATAATAACATGCTGTTTAGCGAATAAACGAATGATGACTGATTAATAGTTTTTTTTACAATATCGAGACATTTTTTCAGACCAAACTACCTCACTGCTATTCTTATAAACATAGAGTAGAGCAACAACACTGATTTCATGAATATTGAACAACCTGTCCGATCGCTGATTAGTCGTATCATATCATTAAAGAACTAACCCGTAATAATTCTCGATCTATACGTCAATCAATCAAAATATCCAGTGCGCATTCAATTACGCCAGACGTAACCACGATTTTTAAAACGCTTTTCTCGGTCGAAAAATCGCTTTTCATCGTTTTTTGGAAATCAACGTTTTTCGATCAACGCGTGACCAAAACGATCAAAGTTGTCGTGGAAACCCGAATGCGCATGCATATTCATTTCACCCCGTGGGTAAACGATTTCACTTGTCAACGATCGCATGCCGTGGCCTTCTTGAGTACCCGAACTGAGTCGTAGCGAGAAAAGTAATCGGCCTGCTTTTTAGGAGCATCCATAATCGCATTTAAATCGTAAACGGGCGGTGAATTTAAGCTGTTTTGCTTGGTGACAGGTTCGTAGTTATTGTTTGAGAGGAGAATTGGACGAAGCGATGATTTGGAGTCGGGAGCAACTTATGTCGTGTTTATCTCTAATGGGTCGATTATGTACATTGAAATACTACACAAGCTGCTACTGAGCGAATTCAGTCGCTGATTGTAAATTCGCACAGTGTAATCGTGTTCACAAGCCAACAATCTAATTGGGAAAAAGTTGCGACTAAAGTTGAAAGCTGGGTTACTTTACACGCTAAATCGCTGGCGTTTTGCCTTGTTGGCATGTGAACAAGCCGTGTGTAATCACAGTTGCTACTAAACAATCTGTGGGTCTCATCTACTCGGTGGTTCCTTAGATCCTTGACAACGATACAATCATAAACCTCACGTGGATCGCTAGATTGTTGACTACCCAGCGAGTAGACAGTTTTGTGAGTAATCATCACAATCTCACAAGCTTATTCACTCGCTTCTAAATTCGCTCAGTAGAAGCTTTTGAAGCATATAAATGTAATCGACCCATTAGGAAACAGGTTCTCTTCAGTCGGGGGGTACCTGATCACTCAGAAATCAAAGAGGTTAATGCCCAGAAAAGGAGCACAAACTCCACTTACTGGCCTAGAACGCTTCTGGAGTATGGGCAAATGCACCTGAAAGGACAAGTTTTTGAAGAAAGAAGAAACTGAAAGAGATACTCTGGAGGAATCTTGCTTCAATGAATCATTTAAAAGGTTCATTCGATACTTTAAGATTACAAGGTCCAAAAAAGTATTTAAATCACAACAAGAATAAGTTTGGTCACCTCTCTGGCTTCCTAACAGCACCTTGTCGCCTTGGGAAGCATATGATGAGAATTGTCTTAACAGAAACTGACGTGCTTCATTATCTACTGGCTTTTCGGCAGAAATACTTGCAATGAAAAATTCATATAATATGAAAACCTATCAAAGTATGGTAGTCAAGCTGCTATTAAAGTACTGAACTCCTATGTCATCGACTCAAAGGTTATATGGAAGTGCCGAAAAAACTCAATGAAGTAGGCAAGAACAACAAGGTATCTTCATTTTGAGTTCCTAGTCACTCGGGTATAAAAGGAAATGAGAGACAAACACACTAGCCAGAAATGGAGTACATACGTCACTTACTGCTTCTTTCTGTGGTATAGCAGAATGAATCTATAAAAAAGAGTATTTGAAAAGTAAGAAACTGAAAGAGAACCATTCTGAAGAAATCTTCTGGGAATGGATCATTTCAAAAAGTTCTGAAAGTATTTGGATCTCAGAAAGAATAAGTTACGCTTTCCCAATGGCTTTCTAACAGGACATTGTCGCTTTAGTAAGCATATGATGAAAATGGTTTCAACAGAAACTGACGAATGTAGATTTTCTGGGAAGAGGAGGAAACTCTTGTTTACTTAGTACAGAATGCCTTGCCATTGCGAACCTTTGCAAAGAATGTCTTGGACAGAAGAAATTATAGGGGGAAAGCGGATTCAGCATCTTGAAGCTCTCTCAGACACCACTGGAGATCATTGAAGCTCTGGAAGCAGAGAACCAGCTGTTGTTGCGAAAACAGCTCTCATGAGGGCTCAATAGAACTTCAGGTCCCAATGGATGTTACCCCTTCAAAAATCTACAACTTTTCTGAAAATTTAAGGAGTCGAAGTTGTTTCTTTCAGAAGTCATCGTGTTCAATGATATTAGAAGCCATCTTCAGCCAGCTCTAACTTACAGAATGACTTATTTTTCGGACCCATGTTATATTATTTATTCTCCCAATTTCATCTCATGAAATCGCTTCCTTAATACTCGAACGGACACCCTGTGTATCAATTCACATCATAAATAAACCATAAATCTGCCCACCTCAAAAACAACCAGCTCTTCAGTCTGGGTTCCTGGACACTCGTGAATGAGACTAACTAGAAAAGAAGCAACAATGCCACTCAATGTCCAGAACCCTTCTGTGGTATCTGCAAATGCATCTATAAGAACTTTAAATCTACAAGATCCAAAAAGGATTTGGACCTGATTAAGCATAATTTATTCTCCTCACTGGCTATTCAATAGGAATTTGTCGCTTTGGGAACCATTTGAAGAAATTGGCTTAACAGAAACTCATGAGATTATGTGGTGAAGAGGAGAGTCTCCTGTTCACGGTTACAGAATTACTCACCATTGTGAGCCTGCGCAAAGCATGTCTAGGACAATGGAATTATAGGTTCAAGTGGTCCTGAGATATGCGAGAAACACTACAGACCCCTTAATTCGATAAATAATCTCCCATAGATCCAAATCGTGATATCGTCGATCTACACATTTTTCAGTGACGTGACGTATTGTAGAGTGACATTCAGTGAAAAAATATATCGTAAAATACAAGTGCCTATTTGAAACTAAGGGAAAAGACGGCGGCCTATTCAAACATGTCCGATGCAGTGAGATTCCGGCGATCACGGTGCACTGCCATCATGAGAATGCATATTTCAATTTCGACAAACGTCATATGGGATGTGTGAAGTGTCATCCTTTCCTTTCTCCTCCCTCATCCAGAAGCAAGATCTCCAGAGCAGCCTATTAATTTCGCAAGACAATAACATTCACGTCAGATACAAGATCCAAACTGAAAACGCGCTTAGGCGGACCCAGCAATGACAGAAAAACACTGACACGGACGGCACGGTACGTTGCTGTGTGCATGGCAGAAAGTTCATAATATTATGAATTTTTTTTGCCAAATTTTACACTGAAGGAAGCGCAGCACTGACAGCAATGTGACCTTCACGTCATTGAAATGTGTGGATCGACCTTTACTTTGAAGAAAACTACAAAAAACCTTCTAAAAAATTGTTACCATATTTTTTCGATACGGACCTGCAGAATTCGGATTGAATGATACAGCCAGGGGGTCAACACCTGCCGAGGAGTACGCGGCACGCATTCTGCCATCCTCTCGACAATAAAAAAACTTTTACGACCTATTGTTTCGGTTCTTGTTTCTTTATTTTTTTTTTTTCGGTTCCTTGGACGATAGCAGTGTAATCCGTCGGTATGCTTGGTTCAAGGAGTTATGTCATCTGTCTTTCCTTATACGGAGTCGCCGAACTCTTCTGTATTCCGTCGACGTAGCTTCGGCTACTTGGTGGTCGACCTATGGGACGAGGTTGTTCCGGAAATCATGGTTATGTAACAGCGGGGTCTTTTTGGTTGGGGTTTTGACGTTCCTTCGGATATGGTAGTGTGTGTTATTGAATATTTATTCGGGATTTTGTTTTTGTTTTTTGCTTATTTTCGAGTGCCGCTTTTGGTAGCGGTACAGTTTTTGCGAAAGTTGAAATATGTATTTTGTTTTGTGCAGATGGAATTGGTATTCTATGAGAGTATGATCGTTCTTATGGAATGAAAAGACGGTAGGTACGGTAACTTGTTGAATGGCATGCAGTGACAGCTGGTGTATTTAGCCAAGTACTGACTGAGTAATTCACATAAAAATGCTATAAAGTCTCCCACCTAATGAATATGTAGTCGCATACAGGATTCGGTTTCCAACGCTCTAATACAAAGCAATCTGATGGTTGTCGGTCTTTTGACGAACTCTAAGGAGTCTCAGTCTCTCTAAAACTGGGTACTGACTGTAAAAAATATGCTGTGAATATGTGAATAAATACGAAGTCGCACACACGATTTCAAGTCCCAGTGTACAGTCCAAAACCTCGATAGGTATCAGTGCTGGAAATTACAGTCAAGAACCAAATGTACACAATAGAAACTATCGAGGATGTGATGTGGTGATCCATATTGATGGTCAAGCTGCTATTGACTCACTGAACTCCTAAGCCATCGGCCAATGCTAATGGAATCTAAGGAAACGAATTGGCTAACACTAGCTAGAAAGCGATCACGAACGCAGTTACTGTGTGGTGGACTAAAACTGAAGAAAAGACAAGCCAGCAGAGGCTAAATAACTTCAAAGACTGGCTTGTCTAGGCATTACAGGAGCTGCGTATACAACTTCTACAGCTGCAGTAGAGGTAAAACTGGATCTCACCCCGCTGCACATTTATGTTAAGAAAGAAGGTCTCATGAGTGCCCTAAGAATGGATCAAATAGTGCCTGGCAAGGGACGCGGAAATATTTTAAAATCACTCGGTGGTGAACTCCCTTTACTACCGAGGGATTCCATGCCAATCGAATATGACCTAGACGCCAACTACGAAGTGATCATAGGTGATCGCCAAGAAAGTGTGGGAGGTTTGTCTCGACTTCGCAAAAACCATCTCATCTGGTACACAGATGGGTCCCTAAGGGAACGAGGAGCAGGCATAGGCATATACGGTCCCAAATACAGGGAATCGGTGCCTTTGGGAAAGCCAATAACAATGCTCCAAACTGAAATTCTGACCATAGAAAGATGTGCCCAAGTCTGTCTGTCCAGACAGTACAAGGGAGCCAGAATTTGCATTGCCTCTGATAGTCAGATGGCACTGAGGCAGCTTATGGCCGTTGATTGTAGATCAAGGACCATTTGGAACTGCAAACAGTCCCTCAAAACACTGGCGGAGTACAACAAGCTAGTTTTAGCTTGGGTACCTGCCACCAGAACATTGAGGGAAATGAGAGAGCTGATGCCCTTGCAAAAAGAGGAGCAAACACACCCTTCACCGGACCCGTGCCCTCCTGTTGGGTATCACCTACACTGATTAGGGCAGAGGTCGGTGTTTGGGAGAAAAGGGAGAAACAACTCTTACTGGATAAACACATCCGGTCAAAGACAAGCAAAGAGACTAATCGAACCTTCCAAAGAGAAGGCTCAACAAGCTCTATCGTTGTCAAAAACGAGTTAAGGCTGCTAATCGGCCTTCTCACAGGGCATTGTCCGTGTGAGATATCACCTACACAAGATCGGTAAAAGAAAATTCCGACATTTGTAGGTTATGTGAATCGGCCCCTGAAACAACCGAGCACATACTATGCCAATGCACTGCGCTGGCGCAACCAGACTTATGCTCAGTTGCAGGACGTCCATTAAAATTTAAAGGTCCATTAAACCCTTAATCCTCCATTAGTTCCTTGTAATAATGGAGGATTAAGAGTTTAATGGACCTTTAAATTTTTATGGACGTTCCTGCAACTGACACTTACTCTACTAGGTGGCGCGTTATTAACGCCAGCCGAGATAAGAGCGAAGTCTCCTAAGGAAGTAACCAGCTTTGCTAAGGAGGTTAGATTCCTGGGATAAACGTAGTTTTAGTATGGTAACGCACAAAAGACCTTATTGGTCGCAGTGCAGAAGGGTATCAACGTGCCGATCGACCACTATCTAATCTAATCTACTGTCCCAGAACTCTTTTGTGGTGTAGGTAAATGTGCCTATAAGAAAGAATTTTTGGAACGCGACAATAAAAAAACTTTTACGACCTTATGAATCTAGAATGCTTTCCTTTCAGTTTCACCCTTCTCCAAAAACTGTCTCTTAAGGTGCATTGGCCTTCACCACAAAAAGGTTCTGGGTCAGTGAGCGGCGTTTCTGCTCCTTTTCTGACTAATATGTTAGCCACTTTGTTTCCTTTAAATCCAGAGTGACCAGGAACCCGGACTGAAGAGACCTTGTTGTTCTTGCCTACTTCATTAAGTTTTCTTCGGCACTGCCATATAAGCTTTGACTTGATGACAGTTCAGTGCTTCAATAGCATCTTGATACGACGAACGAAAGTTCATCACAATATTATTGTATACGTACTGAACATATAAATACTTTCAATAATTATTTCCTCTTCACTGAGATATGAAGAACATCCGAATGACCCAAAATACATATGTCGGCTATAAATTAATCTGCTCTCTTTGAAACGAAACTATCAGACCCGCAGTCTCTCAATTTGGGCAAGAGCATCGATATTCCGAAAGAAAACAGATTGCGAGAGAAATTTTATGCATTCAGATTGCTGGGACAGGCGTGATCAAGGACGAAAAATTATGGAGATTCTCAAAATATAAATACATATGTGAACATAAATTATTATACTGTCTACTATTCTACAGCTACCCAGAATGAGGTTTTTATTAGTTTCTCTAATATATTTGAAAGTCATTTGATCTGATGAGCTGGTTTTTATTTTCTTTGATTGAAACATTTGAAGGGCGTTTGAATTATCCAATATAGGCTCTGCCACACCCACAAGGTATTTCATATTTGTAAAGTTTGGTCAGCTGATTTTCATTATCAAAACTCAATATACTTTCAGGGCTGATCATTTTAAGATAAACAGGATAATGAAATTTAACTAACCAAAAACTGGATATATGAAAAATACCTTGTGAGTGCGGAACAGCCAATATTGGAGAAACTAAACTTTCCTCAAAGTTCCAAGAAAACAATGTATCATTAAGAGCTAACCTGTGCTGATGAGTCCTAATAAGGACGAGATGGCCATCCATGGGTGCTCTGTTTGATACCACTCTCTTGCATTTTTTCTTGAACGAGGACGAGATTAGCTCCGAAGTATGAGTTCAATATTGGTCATTTCAATCGATTAATATTATCCTCTGCTTTCATTATCTATTTCTGTATTCATGGTGATTTTACGCGTTAAACCTTAGTTTAATTTTCTTAAATGTACCAGTCAAAGAACGTAAAAAACTGGCTCAACAGTGAGATACTGATAGTGATAAGTCAACGATTGTTCAACATTATTTGAACGAAAATGATAGGATCTTATGGATTGAAGCTTCCATGATATCAAAATAAGAAAAACCGAAACTTTGAAAATTGGAGGAAACATCTTTCATGTCAATTACCAAAACCCCCATCAGTCAACCGTCTGTTGTGTCCAATGAATAGGTGACGAAGGTTGTTTTTCCGAAAGTTACGAGTCTTAAGTGTTTTTCTGACGACAGCTTGCATCTAAAATGTTATTACAAGAAGGAAAAATGATAGAAATAACCGAAATATTATTTCAATACTTGTTAGGTTGTGGAAATGAATTCTGTTGACATTTAAGAAGATGTTGTCAGAATTTCATTAGACTCGAAAAAACCTTTTTTCCCCTCTAATATTCTTTGCTTATGGGTGGATTACATTGAGATACTTTATAAGCTGCTACTGAGCAATATGATTGTAAAAAATCTGCGACTAAAATTGAAATCTGGGCTACTTTATACGCTAAATCGCTGGCGTTTCGGCTTGTTGGCATGTAAACAAGCCGTGTAATAATCACAGTTGCTACTAACAATGTGTGAGTTTTCATCTACTCGGTGGTTCCTGGTTCCTAAATTTGAAAAGGTATTTGACATGTATCTTAGATCCTTGGCAACGATACAAACATAAACCTCACGTGGATCGCTAGATTGTTGGCTACTCAGCGAGTAGACAGTTTTGTGTGTAATCATCACAATCTCACAAGCTCTAAAACCTCTACAGGAGCTGACGCTGGGATATACGGGCCAAGTACAAGTTTGCACTGTCGCTAGGCTCCTGTATGGGCGTCTTTCAAGCTGAAATCTTAGCTATTGAGAGATGTCTAGATATGAATCTGGAAAGAAACTATGAGTGCGATATAGCCATACACTCAGATAGTCAAGCTGCAAAGCACTGAGCTCCTACGTCATCTCAAAGATGATCTGGGAGTGCCGGAACAAACTCAACGAGGTAGGCAAGAAAAATAAGGTCTTTTCAACCTGGGTTCCTGGCTATTGGGAAACAAAGGAACGAAGAGGCCATACATTTGCCAAAGAGAGCGCACGAATGTCACCCATTGGCCTAGAACTCTTTTGTGGTATAT
>CM024242.1:96639128-96698213 GCA_013421045.1 Propylea japonica
TAAAGCACTGATCTCCTACGTCATCGACTCAAAGATGATCGGGGTCATTTTAATCTGGGTTCCTGACCATTCGGGAATGAAAGGAAACGAAGACGCCCATACTCTTGATAAAGAGGGCGCACGAATGCCACTCATTGGCCCAGAACCCTTCTGTGGTATAGGTAAATGAACCTATAAAAAGGAGTATCTGGAGAAGGAGAAAGCCGAGAAGCTGTAAAGGATGTGGTGAGAACAGCTCTGTAAGGGGGCACAATAGACCTTGAGGTCGCTGTGAACTGAAACCCCTTTTTTTTTAAACTATAACAATATAAGAGCCCTATATGGTACCTCGTCTGGTCATTTGATTTGATGGGCTCTTTCCGGTCTTAATTTGATCTCCCAAGAGATCAAGACCAAGAGATTTATTATCGAAGCTTGCATATTGTTCATAGCTTTTTCAGGACTTGTTTTGTTTTCTTGGAAGTGATGTCATGATATCTCATCACACCACATGAAAGGAATGTGAAAAATGAAGGAAAAGAATTCAAGCTTCCCTGGAATGCATCAGCTCATTCACCTCCCAGTAAAAAACTGAAAACTGTACGTTGCCGTGAAATTCTTGCGAGTGGTAAATGTATTGAGATACTATTTAGACTATTTTCATCTTTTTCGCTTCACGAGCTTTTTGGTATGATTTGTTTATCTGTTAACTCGAAAATTTATTTCGTTTATGTTTTGAAGTCAAGTTATGAACAGAACAAATAAGAATATTTATTCTACACCTAGCCTAGATAGAAATCAAACCCTTCAAAAAGTATAGCAGTTGTTTCATGAAATATTAGTAAGATCATTTCATCAGAAATGATTAAGATTAGTGAGTACCATGCTGAACCTTCGATATACCACGGAAAACGAGAAATGAGATTATTCATATCAGTTTGAGTTTCGGCCAACTAGAAAGAGAACGCATTAGGAAGTATGAACATCTATTGCCGTCAATTAGTTATGACAGCATTTCAATAACAATCCACCACACGACCTATTGGTTTTTATGTTTGTTTACAGCCATTCAATTTGGAATCTTCTAATTATAACAATTTCTATGACTTCATCATCCGGCAGTAGATACGATTTGGATGGATTCAAGACCGCTATTGGCTTTTTGTCTTCATCAGGAATCGTGAGATTATTTTATAGATTGAATAAAGAATATAATGATCGGATCAATGATGTTCCAAATATGTCATTCAATATACGCAACCATTTCCGTTCGTCATTATCGATTATGACACCGTATAAGGTCAGCCATTTGTGAACTAGTGGAATGAATTGATGCCTAGATGAAATAATTGGATTATAGTATCCTTGAGAATCTTTCTATCAAAAAATTCCTACTTTCAGTTCCGAAAACTTGAATATTAACTTATTGATTATCTTGAGAAGCACTCTGAAAGAATCTTCTGGGAATGCATAATTTCAAAAAGTTCCAAATTTTGATGATAATAATCACTTTGAAGGAAGCTTATTTTCAATAGCCTTTCCATAGATTGAAACATTCTGAAAATCAAGCTGCCATTGAAGCACTGAACTACTATGCCATCGACTCGAATCTACTATGGGAGTGCCGTATCTTTCTCAGAGCCCTCTCTATACCGGTGTTCCACAAGGTTCAGTGCCGAGGCCTTCAATCTTCTGACTGTGATGAATATCTATTCGATATCAAAGTCACAAAATGTCTTGTATATCAAGCGATATACATGTTTCTCTCAGTATAAGCACTTTTGGCATCATCATTTGATCCATATATGCATAGTGGAGTGTCGAGAGAGGGCTTCGTTACAGATCCAAATCTCTCTGGATTTCCAAACTACTGATTTTATTAGGTCGCCTCCACTTTATCCTATAATTAACTTCAAGTGCGTGTAAATTTTCTTCAGACAGGTGTTGGCCAATAGTTTTATAGAGCGGTCTGTAGTTTAAGCAAGACTATCGTTCAAACATCATTCGGCCTGTTTGGATGCCAAAAAAATTGCTGTAAGTAGCGAAACCGCCGAAGAGTTTTATGGAAGCACATTAGTTTTCTGTTTGTGTTACTGCAATAGTAATTGATGGTCGAGTTAATTCTGGAAGCGATCTTAATAGCGCAGTTATAGCGGAAATTTATAGGTGCAGAGATGAATATAGTGGACGAATATTTTTCGATGAATCGGGAAGAATTTGTAGCTGAACTGAAGTTGAATATAAAGTTATCACCCAGCAAACTTTCATTAGAATGTATTTTGTTTTAGAAATAAAAGTTAAATGGGTTCCTTTTGATGCTTTCAGTTCCAGACAGCTTTTTGCTTGTAATATCACAACTTTAAAAAATCTATTTCATGATTTATTCGTCCTTTAAGTCTCTGTAGTCATTTGAAGGAAAATAAAAATATGTAAAATGAAAAACAGAGGAATGGTTAGGACGGATTTATAATTTTCTATACATCGTCGTTCAGCTTTGATAAAAGCATTAACACAAGAAATGCTTTCTCCTTGTTTCCCTACTATCTTATATAGATTTCCTTTCTTTCAACATGTGTTCCAAACCTCAAAATGAAAAAATTTAAGATCGAAACTCTAACACCCGAAGTCTCTCCCGTGTCCAATCTGGGTTAATAAGAACCCGCAAGCCGTCACTTACCGATATCCAGACGCCCATCCGCCCATAAATACGTAGAAATTACACCCAAGGACCTCAATTTCGATGCAAATTACACCACGTCGACCACCCACTCTCTTCTCCTGGCGCAAAGACGTCGGAAATTCGGCATTTTAAAACACACAACGGCCAATTAGGCTTCTCCTCGATTTTAATATAATGGAGTGAGTCACCGCTGTCTCGCAGGCCGTTCGTCAGGATTTGCATGATGCGTCTGTTTCAGTTTGGTACGTTGGTAGTACCAAAGGGGTATTGTCCTGGTAGGATCGCTGATAGTGAGGACACAAAACAACAGATTCGAAATCTAATGTTCACCAAGACTAATATTTGGACAATTAGAGGTTTAATCATTCCTCTAGCCACCTGCATCGTAACTGTTATACCTTGCTACGAGTTTCCTTAAACTAGAGCAAAAAATGGACGTTGCACCAAGGAAAGTAGCAGGGTTTATGGAAGCCGAGGTAAAGATTGTGAAGAATCCCTGAAAGATGAAAATCAAAGGTAATATTAGATCTCGATTAGCTTCAACGAAAAATGAGAACACTGTACACGAAGGCCAACTAGAATCATTCTAAATGCTGTGTCGAAAGAACAAAGATTCCTAGATCTCAAGGCGGTAAGGTTTTGTGGACGTAAAGAAAATGGCGGCACACCTATACTACTAAGCGAGCACCCTCATGAAAACAACACACAGGCGAATAGTGATTAAATTCAAAGATGGAGGGAAAAGCCCCTACATGGAAGACACCTGAACGAGATCACCCAGCAACATGTCGACATTCCTGCGTCGAACTACTGGCTGACTGGAAGATTGTTTCCTGAAACAGAAGGTTTCCTCCTTGACATTCAAGATAAAGTAGTACAAAACTTAAAACTATCAGAAATATATCATGAAGGATAGAAACCTCACTGACGATAGATGCCGCTAAGGATGCCAAACATCAGAAAGAATCCAAATATCACAGGAGGCTGCCAAATTTTGCTGGAAATGAATATAAGAGTCGACATGATGCAGTTTGTGAAATACTTCATCAGGAGCTCGCCATCCAACTGAAGATAATCCGAAACAATTCAATGTTATAAGTATCAGCCTGAAGTATTACTGGAGAACCACCATTACAGGCTATACTGGGATCGCACAGTACCAACATACCTAACAGTTGCTAATAACAGGCCAGACATAATTCTAGTGAAGAAAAAAGAGAAGAGAGCAATACTTATAGACGTAGCCATCCCGAATAAGAAAAATATACGTCAAAAATACGCTGGAAAAATATCGAATTACCGAAACCTCGAACTTCAGATCAAAAGGCAGTGGGAAATGTCTAGTACCAGAACCATTCACAGGAATTATTCCCAAGAGCATCAGGTCTAACCTCAAGAAGCTAGATTTGGATGAATACTTTTACAAAGTAATGCAAAAGCAGCACTTCTCGGTACTGCTAGAACGGTAAGGAAGTTTGTAGGTCACGATGGACACCAGGAACAACCATGGAGGGAAACATTGTAAGACACTCCCAGGTCAGAATAGAAATAGAGAACCTTAGTAGGTTCACTTAGTATTATTGATCCTTCTCTAAATTATCTATATTTCGAAAAATTTAGATTGAACTTCCTTTTCTGATTTCAGGTTTTTTATAATTGTTTCAATACTATTTCTGCATCCACGCTTCAATCACAAATCGCTTGAGTTTTGCATAGGTTCTTATCTTTGTGTGCATTGCATCTATTTCAACACAACGACAATATTTCCTCAAAAAATTCACAGAACCTGATAAATTTTTTCATTCTTTTCGATCATTCCTCTTATGAGAAGATCTTGAATAATCGGAAATCGATGAGATCATCTGTCTTGTTTGTACAACGAAAGATAGGTTAAGGTCCAGCAACAATGCTCATGTTTGTTTGAAATATGCTCGATAATCAATCGTTTTTGCAACATTGTCTGAATAAAATCCATCTAATTGATAAAATATAACAAAACGACATGATTTCTCCAGATATCGGTTGCAAAAATCTCCAACAACGTAAACTTAACCGATAAAACGTTAAGAATGGAAGAATTGTGCCGAGGTTTTATATCACGGGAATTGTTTGTTGAAATTTCGATTTTTTCGGCTTAATTGGTGTTAGAAGAGATAACAATGTCATCGTTGACATCTTTCATTCATAATTGGTAGGTTTATCTGCTTTATGTTTGAAACAGATATTTTGAATACAGATAATTTGCAATTTCATCAATGAAAAGATATTGTGATTCTTCTGAATTGGTTACTGATAGACCAACTCAGCAAGGGTCTCTTCATATTTCAATACAGGTGTTTTTATTCAAAAGTGACCAACCTCAATTTGTGGCAATACTCTGATAGGAAGTTTTTTCATGATAGGGGGACATGATCTGGGATACAAAGTTTGTTTCAACTCCCTGGAGAGGGGTCCAAACCTATTAGGAATTTGAATAGGAAATGTGGGAATCTGCAGTTTGTGTTTTATACAGTGAATATTCACAACTTTACATGGAGTTCTTCATGGAATTATGGTACCGATGAATCTAAATGAAATATTCACTTTATAGAACACAAAAACCAGGTTTATACAGATTTTAATTCAAATATCATTTGTGCTTCAAATTACCCAATTTTTCTATTCAAATTCCTGATGGGGTTGTAAGGGTTGCTAGTAGAAACAATCTTTGTATCCCAAATCATGTCCCCTTGTCAAAAATCGAACAGTCTGGAGGTTTTCACAAATTCTGATTCGTTGTTGAGTTATTGAGGGTGGGTACTACCAAATGAGACACCCTGTATTTTTTGAAGTACCTACGTACATTTCTCCGACTTTTTGATGGCAGCAAATTTTCACTGAAGATTTACAGTTGCATGCCTTAAATATTCAAGATTGACAATCTTTCAAGAATTTGCTCCTGGTCGCCTCATTTGCCGATTTGGCGACCAGAATTGACATCCACGCTCTTACGAATCTATTCCTTCAGATTTCTGGCTTTGGGGTTTCTGAAGTCACAGAATGGAAAGCTGAAATTAGGCGCTGTATCAAAGTTACACCATATGTATTCAATAACGTTATTGAATATTTCGTCAAAAGGTTACGCATATGCCAGCAAAGCCGTGGATACCATCTACAAGATATTTTGAGTCTTATAACATTACCAAATTTATATTTTCCAAATCAATGACCATGTTTTATCGAACACTGAAATCCTGCGCTCCTATTGAAACACTCTTTATACCGCCTATCTCCATATTAGTTAAAATTACTGTAATAAAGACACCTAGAGAAACCATATACAGAATGCCATGAAACTCATCAAATCAAATCAGTGCTAATAGGACATTATAAATTTCACAACTGATAATTTCTTGATGGTAATCGAGCTTTCACCACCTCCAATCTTACAGGAAATGTAATACAAAGTCTTCACTGCGACCTGGTTGTAATAAAGCCCATGCCCAACGTAGAGGTGTACGGGGCATGTTCAAAAGAAAAGGAGAATTTTTAATTTTGGTGGGCTATGTACCGGGTGTCCTAAATTTGTTATCTAGTGAGGGGATCTCAGAAACCCGATGAGCTGGAACAAAAAGAGTGGCACATTTTCGGGCTCGATTTTTGAGAGAATTCATTTGGTGAAAACCGCAACTTTCTAAGCCTAACCATTATTAGAGAAAATTTAAAAATGGCATCAAATGAAAAGTTTTTATATAACTTCTTTATTACTGAAGTAATAAACATGAAACTATAAGATATCGATTGAAATATATTCTGGGAGGATTCTGCATTTCTTAAAAACTTTATAGGTTTTCACTCCCATTCTCTGAAACAGAAATAATTAATCAGACACCGAAACGTTATATTATCCTTTTAGTTTATTTCCTTTTTCAGGCAACAATTTTTGCAAAGATTCTCGCAGGAGCCTTGATTAAAAATTTTTTAATTATTTCTGTTTCAGAGACTGGGAGTGAAAACCTATAAAGTTTTTAAGAAATGAAACTATAACATTATACAGGATCTTTTTTCAGTAGAATTCATTGAAGTAATCAATTTTTCTTTATCACACTTTGTTCTAGCTCATCGGGCTTCTGAGATCTCCTCACTAGACAACGAATTTAGAACACCCTGTACATTCGTTCATCGACTCTTTTTGTATATTTCGAATTCTGTAAAGATTCTCAACAAAAATGTTAGTTCGAAAATAGCGGACATCGTCAATTGCAGATTTTAGATGCTATCCGCCAACAAATGGGTCACTCCTTTACCTTGGTGGAACATTGTGTGTGGATTTTGAGTATTTATTGTAGAGAAATTTGTATGATTCTGGTCCGTGAAATGATATTTCCTTTTGAATAAACATATATCGGGTGTCCCAAGGTGATGGTAAAGGTTTCAAATTTTTTGGATCTTTATTAGGCAACTTTGTTATTTTAAATGGGACATCCGGTATATATCACTGCTTTTGAATTATATTTGTCACTGTTGTCAGTTATTCAGGATGGACCAAAAAAATTATCCTTTGCCAAGTTACAAAATCGTTGGTATAGGTATAGGGAAGTGAATAAAAAATTATAGAGTGTGTTGTACTAATTCCAAATGAAGATTGGATAAAGCGCTGAAGTGCATCATATCTGAGGAACAGTACTTCGAAGGGGACAAAATGGATTTCGAGTGATAAATGGATAGGTACTTCTCCAAAAAAAATTCCATATTGATTTTTTCCTTTCGAACAGACCTCGTACAAAATCTTAACCGCGACCAGGTCGTAAATGGTCCTATCGCAAAGGTGTATGCTAATTACACCAGAACCATTAACGTTGCCGATCTTCTTTCCCTAGACAAACAACTAAGCTTTTTCTTCTACTCAGGTGTATAGCATATGCAGTAAACCGAATAAAATAACATAGACCGAGAGAAAGCAGGCGATACGCCAAGAAGAAGAAGAAGAAGAAGAATAACCGAATATATCGAATTACTCATTAAATCTGTCTTCCTGGTGTAAGGTCAAAGTAACGCTATTTTCGACTTTTGAAAAAAAAATGGATCAGAGAAGCTGTATAGAATTTTGCGTTGAAATGGAATTAAGCGCTCCAAGGCACTTGAATTGTTGACGGTGGCATTTGGCGAGTCCAATTTGATCCAAGAAAGTGTTTATAAGTGGTACAATCGCCTAAAAGAAGGCTGAGAAGATGTTGATGACGATGAAGACTTTGGAGTTGCAACCATGTCAATAATCGAAAAAAACATGAAAACATTGAGAAAAAAATGTTTTGGGTAATCACTGATAAGGAAGTAGCAGAGGATGTTGACATATCAAACGACTCATGATATGCAATTTTGTCGTTCTAGGCATGCCACATGTGTCAGCGAAAATCAATATAATGCACCAGCTCACATATCAATGCTTGGTCTTGGTTTTTCATTAAAAACAATGCCTGTACCACATAGTTCACGAGATTCGGCACCCTGCGATTCTTTCCTGTTCCCTAAACAAGGCATTTCGCCACAATTTGTGATAGTCAGAAAGACAGAACAGGCTGCTGGCCATACCGAAAATTGCGCATTTCAGAAGAGCTTCGAGGATTGTAAGAATCGCTGGCTAATATGCATTATAACCTTGTCTAAGATTATAACTTAGAAGGCACACTTTCAACGAGACAAAATTCACATTTTCTTCTGAACAGACCTCGTACAAAGTCTTCACCAACACCAGGTCGTAAATAGGCCCATCGCAAAGGTGTATGCTAATTACATCAGAACCATTAACGACTAACGTTTCCGATCGACGGAAATCGGTCCATAGGCAAACAACAGAGCGTTTTCTTCCACTCAGGCGTATAGTCGATGCAATAAAACGGAATAGAATATCCGAATATATCGAATTACTCATTAAATCTGCCTTCCTGGTGTAAGGTCAAAGTAACGCGAGAACTGTCCGATATGGAGACATATAAAATGTCTATTTGTGGATGGAGAAAAAGGTCATAAATGTAATCGAACTGAAATGGTTACAGGCGACAGTAAAAGTGACATTTCGAATTAGTACGTGGAGTTGCGGTTGACGGATTATTGATTGTTGGAATTGATAGGAAAGGTTGCAGTTACTAGTGAAGGATTTTTTGGTTTTCACGCCTTATTTTGACGACAAGTCAACTTCGTTTTATTCAAAATGAATAATATTAGTAATGATTATTATGCAACTCAAACTGCTGAAGACGTATTTTCCCCTAAATGACACAAGTGTTCTACTTAAATAAGTAGTATATCGTTTTATCCAAATTTTCAAATTTCGAGACGAAAATGGTCTCGAACATTAAGGTTCGACTTACTGATGACGAATCCGTGGTTAAATTCATTTCTGGCTTGGGTTAGTCCGGAAACATGACAACTTAAGAGTTTTCCAATGAGAGGTGTTATTTTGATATTCAAAGAAAAATGAAATGCCATTTTTCAATGAAAATGATCGGATGTTTATTTCATTATAAAGAAAAAACTATGCCGTTAATAATGGAAAATAACATCAGGCAAATGACCAGCACGACCACTCTCACAGGACCATATCCTTGAGTTCTTGTGTTAACTGAACTTTATAAACCTAAAGACCCAAATCTTCATGCAAAATACTGCTTGATGAAGTTTGTGGAATGCCTCATTCTAAAGAACGACGAGAAATGGACAAACCTGGGTTTTCTTCAACACTTTCGGCTACAGCAGCAATTCTCGGCTGTTCTTGAGCGACTTGCACGGATTTTATTCTTCACATCACTTACTTGTCCCAACAGCTCGAATTTTTCCACCAATTTCTTTATTTCGGTCCGACAAGGTGCTTTACGACGACCCAAAAATGTTCGAGTTTTACGAACCGTCTCTGACAAATTTTCACCATTTCTGTAGTGAATTTTAATAATTTCAATGCGTTCTTGAAGCGTGTATCGTTCCATTCATATTAATGGCGTAGTTTCGACTTGTCAAATGTCAACAAATTACAGCTTCAAACGTGACATCTACCGAATAAAAGGGGTATTCAAAATAATATCTCTTATTGGAAAACCCTTTTTCGAAAGGATTGTACTAGAGACTCTACATTTTTAAGGTACATTCGGTTTATAAATGCCGCGGTTAAGTTCGTTAACGAGCAAATCGTAGACGGTGTTACATTAAATATGGTCATTCAAAATTTTTCTATTTCAAAATGTCAGATAAAACAAAACCGATCGAAATCATATTCATAAGAAGAAGCCTCATACGTAATTTTGTGACCATAGCGTTAGCAGAACAAAAGAAAATTCAATCGGAATATTGAAAAAAAAATCCTTATATTTCCACAATAAAATACCCGGTTCGGGCGAAATTTATTTTAAGGGTGAATATTGTCATACTGAATGTTCATGCCAAATTTCAAGATAATCGCATGATCAAAACAATAGAATTTTCTTTCTGAATTATTGATTTCTTCCAATAATTACGAATTCCTCAATTCGATCGAGCTGAAATTTTGTAGTAGAATGGCCAATACCAATTCGAAGCAGTGCACAAAAATTTAGGGAGCTACGTTTATACAACCATTAAAAAGGTTATCATGATATCGAAAAAAATATAACATTCCCATGAAAAAACTTGAGATTGAAATTAAATCGAGTTTTTAGATATCGAATTTTTACATTTTTCAGTTTTTGAATAATTTCCAGAACATAATTCCGAACGTGCTGATATTTTGCACCTATATATTCACTATCAAATTTTCGAAGTGAGTTGCCTTATTGTCCCACCAATGAACGATTTGAATATAATGAAGAAAAAATCATACACAGAAATGTATTGTACCTACTTTATTTACATTTACCCTGCTAGTACGATGAAAAACGAAAGATATATTGTTTGATATACGAGAATTTTTGTAATGCCTTATCTCAAAAGGATATACTTACAATGGAGTCTTCTTTCATCACCTGAAGTTGAAAAAGCTGATAGCTACCTTGCAGATATCGAAATGAATGATTATACTCATTAGAATTGAAGCCTTTCAGATTTTTCAGTCGGAAAAAGATTATTTTCTTCTTATAGACTTTGTGATAATAAACATAACAAAACTGAGAGTATTTCTATGCGGAAAATGCAGATAAATTCATTCAAACTGTATCAGTAACATATCACCAAGTAGTGAAACAGACCCTAACATTTTCTTCCTTCTTCAAGATGTTCAAACACCAACAAAACTCTCACTTTCGAATGCCCCAAAAAGAACCTCAACAGACCTTGATGTGCTCATCGATATGCGAAGTAAATCAATCAATGGCCGTAATAAAAATAATTAATAGACTATCAGACTCTCCGTCCTCAGGAAAGACAGAGATAGAGTAAGAGAGAGAGGGATATAAGTGCGTTGTTCTGAATCATCGAGATTTTCAATTTTCCCGAATCACCCAGAGGATCTCAACCTTGGTGATGTCAGACGGCAGAGAGCGATCCAAAAATAAAGGTCTAAAACCGGGCTCGTCTGGATTTACATAAACGATATTTGCACTGGCAATAAACGTATTCTAACGCGCTATATGTAATGGTTTTTTATTATGTTTGGCCGATCTATTTTCTCGATCTACGAGAGTTGAGTTGAACGTTCTTGATACGGGGATCTTGGAGGTGCACTTAGGTGGAAATAGACTATTTTGCTGGATTTTGCGAGTTTGTATCTAGAAACGAGAGCATTGTAAGTCGTGAATACGCTACTTTCCCACAAAAAGGCCTTCCTTTCAAGCTTATTACGCTTCGATTTCCTATTCGTTTGAAGCGAAATTGAAGATGAAAATTTGAGTGTGTATATTATATTCGTTTTGAAACATCCTAGGACGTTGTCCGATGCCCAATTGCCAGTGTCTTCTATTGTTGCAGACTTCATCATTCAGTCTCCTCTCACTCATTGACTTTTTATTTTTATAATCCATGTCGTTTTTGTATTCCTCTTTTCCTGTTTTCTGGTGGTATCTTTCTCATCACTTTCTTTCATGATTTATTCTCTGCCATTCTCTGCACATGTCCCTACCATACCAGCTGCTTCCTTTCTATATATTCCATGACTATCTCATTTATTTCCATAATCTCGCTTATCATCAAATTGGGTACCCTCTATCTTCTTGAAGTTCTTGATGCTCTTCTTATTGCATTCATTTCTGTGGCATCTATCCTCAATTATTCTTTCATCCGCTATGTTTCAGATCCGTGAGCCAGGGTACTTTTGATCAATGTATCATATATTCTTATTTTTGTTCGTTTTCCGATCTCCGTACTCTATAAAATACCATTTAGCTAATTTATTATTTCTTTTGTCTTATTCATTGCGGATAAGATTTCTACTTTGAAGATATACGACAAGAAAACGTTCATAAAATATCATATTCAACCATTGTGGTTCACTAACAAAATTAAATGTGATATTACGGCCTTCCTCCTGAAAATTTCCTACCTCATTCGAAAGTATACGACCGCACAAATTACTTTAGATTTAGACTTCACTTAGTTTAAAATTCTGGAAGAACAGACCAACCATGGCACGATGTGTACCTTAGAAGAAGCGCACAAAAAGTACTTTTTAGTGAACAAAAGCTAAAGCTGATATTCATGTAGAAACTGAAGACTCACCCCGTATTTTCGGATGAACTTATTAGTATTTTCAATGCAAAATAGGGAAAAACTCTGTATCTTTCGTTGTTGAACTAGATTGTAGATTATTATCAAAGGCGATAACGTTCCGCTGCAACCTTAGGGTCTATTGTGTTCCCTAATGAGCTGTTCCTTCTTTAATTCTCCTGCCCAATAGATTCTTTGAGCAGGATCTCAATGGTGAGGCATTCTGTTACTACTGAACAGGAGTTTCCTCCTCTACCCCTCAGAATCTACACTCAAAAGTTTCTGTTGAGTCCATTCGCATCATAAGCTTCTCAAGGCTACAATGTCTTGTCAGAAAGCCAGTGAGGAGACGTAACTTATTCTCACTGAGATCCGAATACTTTTGACCTTGCAGTTTCAAGGTTTCGAAGGAACTTTTTGGAATGATCAATTCTCGGAAGATTGCTCCAGAGTGCTTCTCTTTCAGTTTCTTCCTTTCGTCAAAAACTCTCTCTTAGAGGTGCACTAGCCTATTCCACAGAAACGTACCAGTAAGTGGTATTTGTGCTCCCTTTCTGGCTGGTGTGTTAGCCTCTTCGTTCCCTTTAATTCCTAAGAGACCAAAAACCGAGACCAAAGAGACCTTGTTGTTCGTGCCTATTTGATTGAGTTTTCTTCAGCACTCGATGACATAGGGGTCCAGTGCTTTAATAGCAGCTTAACTAGAATCATTTTGCCACGCCCTTGATAGTTTCTTTCCATTTTTCTCTGTCCATGCATCTTTCGATTACTTTACTCATTACATTTTATTTCTCTTTTTCTTTCACTCATCAGAAGTGCTATGAGATATAAGCTTTCTTCTTAGTAAAGAGAGGAATGAGACCGGAAATACACCGACTATAACCTCAAAGAAAATACCGGAAAATGGTATACATATGGTTCCAAAACCTCTACAGGAGCTGACGCTAGGATATACGGGCCAAGTACCAAGTGTGCACTGGCGGAAAGGAATCAATGGAAACGAAGAGGCCAATACACCCAAAGAGGGCGCACGAGTGTCACTCATTGGCCCAGAAACCTTCTGTGGTATAAGTAAATGTACCTATAAGAAAGAGTTTCTGGATAAGGTGACAGCCGAGAAGGAAAAACTCTGGGGGAATCTCCCAGGGATGGACCATTCCACTGCGTTCCTTCGGATCTTCGGAATAGCAAGATCCAAGAGATAGCTGTATCTTGGTAAGAAACAATTACACCTCTTCACTAGCTTTCTTACAGGACACTCCTCAGGAACCACCTGTTGAGGAAGGGATTATCGGACACTGACGAGTGTAGGTTCTGTGGGGAGGAGGAAGAATTCACCTAATCACGGAATGCTGTGGCATTACGAGCCTAAGGAAAGAATGCCTTGGGCGAGAAACTTGTAAAAGTGAGGAACTCGTTGAAGCTTTCACAGATATTAGATTTCATCAGATCTCAGGATCTGGAAGGCGAGCTGTGAAGGATGTAGTCAGAACAGCTTTGTAAGGGGCCACAATAGACCTTGAGCTCGCAGTGAACTGTAACCCCCTTTTAAACTAAACTGTGTGATAGCTGTTCATCACAATTCTGAAGTGAATATATACTAGTCTTCACCTAGCTTGAGTTGTCTTGTTCATCTATTGAATATCTCGGCAACTGAAAGATTCTCAAGACACAGGAAACATAAGTTGAGGATCCAGCCCACCAGCATCCGGCAAACATTCAATGAATGAACATCACAATTCATATATTTCACCTTCATAGATTTAGCGGCGATTGCACACAGTACAAACGCAATTCGAGCAGGAAAACAACGCATAAATACATCATACATTTTATGCACGAACCATCGAAAAAATCCCAAACGCACAAACTACAGGAAATAATAGGTAAACCGGTTGACATTCGATATACCCGACAGAATTCTATGGTATACGCAATACGTCAAATAAATACAGCGAAAATATGCAGGTTGGAAAGTTCATTAGGAGCTATTTCTCGTACCTGTACACGTAACTTACGTTTTTCCAGATAATTATTCTCTAGATACGCGAAGAAGGCTATCTAGCTGTCTTGTTTTGCTAGATTTACCTATAGTTATAGGCGTGTGATGTTGCTACGTTTCAGCGTATTATCGGTAATAATAATTATTGGTGAATTATAGAGAAGGCATGGTTGCAATAGGATTCTGGTCTCACGGCAAGATTGAATACCAGGATGTTATTTTCGAAATTGTGAGTTGGGAAAGGAGGATCAGAGTGAGACATGAATATGGATAGCATATGATAGAAGGTAATTTTCTATTGGTTTGAAACAACTGAATTCATTATTGGCCAGTGGCTTCTTTTTCAATAAAGCATTCGTTAGACCAGTCTTATGATCAGATTAGATTGGCACCGTGAACTGTATTTTGTCCAAGTATGTAACTTCCTTCGCAAAGTTGATTATTTGGCTGGATGCAAGGTCTATATAATTGGCATTATTTGTGCTCTTTACTTTCTGTGACCGGTCAACAAAACAGATATAGGAGTTTTCTTAACCGATCTTGTGCAGGGGAGAAGACCAGTAGCAGCCTAAACTCGTTTTTTGGCAACCAAAGAGCTGGTTGAGCCTTCTCTGAAGGTGCATCAGTCTCTTCGTTCATTTTTGTCCTCGTATGTTAATACAGCAATTTTTTGAATCATCAACCTCCACTTATATCAGTAGCGCCCTTGTTCTTAGGGGAACATCATTCTATAATTTTGCTAAATGTATGTTAGGTCCAAGTGATGAATTGATTCAATTATTATACAACTACGTACAAATCATAAACATAACTTTTGCACATTTCTTCACATTATAAAACCGACCAATCAAAATTCATTATGACAAGAACTTTTCTCTTTGAATCTGTTACCTGCCTTGAAAGTTTCAAGTTTTAAAGGTTGTATACACAAGAACTACATAGAGAAACTATCGCAAAACTTGAAATTTTCGGAGGAGGAATAAGATTTGAATAGGAAAAGTGAATCCATAAATTAATTGTAACCAATAGCTAGTGATGATTCACGAGACAGTTTCTTGTGAGTATGCCGTCATTTTTTTCAATCCTAATTTACTGAATAAGAAAACTTTTTCGGCTTAGCTCGTTGGGTAAGAGAAGAGAGATTTAGCCTATTTTCGACCTTCGACCATTTGACAGGTTCTAATTGTTTTGTTTCCATTCTTTAACTGCAATAATTTGACGACTGGTTGGTAAATCATAGAATGGCTGAGGCCCAATGAAAGGGGTTAGTTAGTTAGTTATTGTTTGAATAACGGTTACAGTTCACTGCGACCTCTAGGTCTATTGTGTCCCCTTACAGAGCTGTTCTGACCACACCCTTTACAGCTGGCCCTCCTCTGTCAAGGCTTCAATGAGGCTAGTTCCTAACTCTTACAAGTTTCTCGCCCAAGGTATTCTCTCCTTAGGCTCGTAATACCAAAGCATTTCGTGACTAGAGAGTGGGGGTTTATTCCTCCTCTCCACAAAACCTACACTCGTCAGTATCCGATAATCCCATCCTTAACAGGTGCTTCCTGAGACGACAGTGTTCTGTGAGAAAGCCAGTGAGGAGGTGTAATTGTTTCTTAGCAAGATCCAGATATCTTTTGGATATTACTGTTTCAATGTTCCGAAGGAACTTGGTGGAATGATCCATCCCTAGGATATTCCACCAGAGTCTTTCTTTCTCAGCTTTCTTCTTCTCCAGAAACTCCTTCTCATAGGTACATTTACCTATACCACAGAAGGGTTCTGGGCCAATGAGTGACATTCGTGCGCCTTCTTTGGCAAGTGTATCGGCCTGGAACCCAGATTAAAAAGACCATATTTTTCTTGCCTACCTCATTGAGTTTGTTCCGGCTTTCCCAGATCATCTTTGAGTCGATGACGTAGAAGCTCAATGCTTTAATAGCAGCTTGACTATCTGAGTGTATGGCTATATTGCACTTCTGAATAGTTTCTTTCTAGATTTATATCTAGACATCTTTCAATAGCTGAGATTTCCTCTTGAGAGACGCTCATGCAGGAGACTAGCGACAGGGCACACTTGGTACTTGGCCTGTAAAGGTTTCGGAACCAACTATATACCATTGTACGGTGTTCTCTTTGAGGTTATAGTCGGTGTATTCCCGTTCCCATTCTCTCTTCTACTTAGCAATGTCCTGAAGTTTTTCTCAGTGCTTACTTTCTTGATCATTACATCACTAGGGAGGTTCGCAGATGAGATGAAGTTGTTCAGAGAGGTCCAGACTCTCTAGTTCTTCATTAATGAAAGGGGTAAGACCTCTGCAAGTTTTACCCGGGTGCATTGAGTGATAGTTTCAATTCACCGTACTACATGGAGTCAAAAGCTTCCAGGTTTGCTTTACTGGCAGATAATATAAATATCATTCTTCCAGTAGTTGCGTACGTTGCGATATGCACTGTTCTTCACTTGAAATACTGATGAACCATACACTGTTGCTCCGGAACGCCTGTCCTCGGTATTCGAGCAATCATTGTAATACATTTTTTGTATTTGTTTTCAAAGCTTGGTTATCTATGATCACATCTAGGAGCCCACACTTCACTCAGTCAGAATGCGAAAAAGACACATGTGGTGGCCCATTTCAAGATTCCTTCCTCTTGCCACCCTGAGAGCTCATTTGTCTACCTTACATTCCAAAATTAGTCTGAAATGTTTCTCTATTCTCCATACCATAACAAGTCAAGCACAGGATGTCCAAAGGACCTTCACGACTTCTACTAATACTCGAATTAAAAGTTGTATCATGAAAAAATCATTACCAACTGTCAAGGTCCTCATGTAACGTTTTCTTCTCACGTTCCCACACGCTTACGCTGTTCATTCATGCGAAGGTATTACTATACGGGATGTGGCAATAACGTAATATCGAGCCACAATAAATAAATTATTAATTATGGTTTAACCCACGCCTTGGAGCATCCATTATAATTGCTAATAAAGCGACAGAGTTCACTTTAACATTCACATCGCGGTAAAACCCTCGCTTCTCTCTTGGATTTAATCTGCCATCTGTCATTTGTTCCTTCATTCATGGGTGCAATTAGAAAGTGCACCTTTGTTCGGTTGGTAATGCGATGGTCTAAGTTGGCGTTGCTCGATTGTTTTTCCGCCATGTTTATGGACGATTCCGTGGTTCAATTAGCGTACGTCTGCGAAGAACATAGAATGTTATGACTGGTACGTCGTCTTCCTAGTAGTAATAATAATTCAAAACAGTAATACAAATACGGTTATTCTTGACTCGTTTGATGGATAACGAAGAGGTAAATAGCGGAAACTGGACATTTGTAGAATGACAATTAAGAACTTCCTCACTTTCTGGACAGGATGATTTTTATTGGTGAAATTCAGGACGGTGATGAATATTATCATCGGTTCACTAGATGGTATATTCCTTTCACTTCAACAAAAACAATTTTTTGTTGTAGCTGCAGTTGAGCGAGGACGTTTTCTCAGAGAGAACAGAGTCATCAAGTGATGTACCTACCTATGCAATGCATTAAATTCTACTCATTCCTGTATTTTACTTCGTCATCTTCATCTCACTTGTTATTTGTAAAGCGTTTTTCAATAAGAGGTGTTATTTTTATATTCAAAGAAAAATGCCATTTTTCAATATGAATGATCGGATGTTCATTTCATTATAAAGAAGAAGCTATGCCGTTAATACGACCACGCTTACAGGACCATATACTTTTAATGAAATTTTCCATAACCTAATCGCAAAGTGGCTGCCCTATGTCCTCGATAGCCTCACGAGTTCCATCTTTGAGGTCTTGAATCGACGATGGGCTATTGGCGTAGACCTTCTCTTTTACGTGGCCCCAAAGGAAGAAGTTCCAAGGTGTTGAATCACAAGATCTCGGTGACCAATTGTGATCACCTCTTCGAAAGATAACATGGTCAGGATCATTTTCATGCATTTCAACGACTCAACTAGCAAAGACACTACGTTGTTGATGATCAGCCGGCTTGAGTTCTTGTGTTAACTGAACTTTATAAGCCTTAAGACCCGAATCTCCATGCAAAATATAGTGTATTGACGTTTGTGGAATGCCTAATTCCAAAGAACGACGAAGAATGGACAAACCTGGGTTTTCTTCAACACTTCTGGCTACAGTAGCAAAATTCTCGACTGTTCTTGAGCGACGTGCACGGATTTTATTCTTCACATCACAAACTTGTCCCAACAGCTCGAATTTTTCCACCAATTTCTTTATTCCGTTTCGACAAGGTGCTTCACGAATACCCAAAAATGTTTTGCAAGTTTTACGAACCGTCTCTGCCAAATTTTCACCATTTTATAGTGAATTTTAATGCTTCCAATGCGTTCTTGAAGCGTGTTACCTTCCATTTTCATTAATGGCGTAGTTTCTACTTGTCAAATGTCAAAAAATGACAGCCTCAAACGTGATATCTACCGAAATAGTGAGTTATTCAAAATAACACCTCTTATTGGAAAACCCTTTTCAGAATGCAAGAATTGCTGATCAAACCTTTAGTGGGGCGATTCCTTTCCTATTGCTCAATAACCTCGTCTCATTTATCTAGTAGTTTTTGAGAAAAACATTATGTCATAACGAGCCTGTAGTCTAGTTAGGTATTCAAGAATCGGAGATCATGAGTTCCGAGTTGAAAACGAAACGTTTTTGGTAAAATATTTGTTTTAACATTCGTTTTTTCTACCAAACGAGCAGACAAAAATGTGAACAGTGTGTATAACGAACATTTCTGTATATGATACAAGAGCACAGAGAAAAAAACCTTAGTTAAAATCTCTGTCTCCCTGTATATGTTTAGTACTTGTATGATTATATTTGTTTGAAGAATAAGCTATCATAAAAACAAATTTCCAGTTTTTTCCATCTGATTTTTCATCTTGAAATTGCTGCTCAAAAAACAACACAAAAAGGCAGAAAACCCAAGGGGAAGAATGAGTATCAACTCTGAGCCTCAAAATATAATCACATTTTTACTTTTCCTTGAACTTCCTTCGTTTTTCGTTCCTTAACCAGGAGGGTTTATCAAATCAGGTTTGGCTCTCCTACAGGCCCATAATAATATGAAAACATTGTCCTCAAAATCAAACAGAGGTACATATTCCACCTTGAATATAAATAAAATGTTTCGGAATAATGACAAAAACTCATCACTACATAGTATAAAACAAAGTCGCTTTCTCTGTCCCTATATCCCTTTGTACGCTTAAATCTTTGAAACTACGCAACGGATTTTGATGCGTTTTTTTTAATAGATAGAGTGATTCAAGAGGAAGGTTTATATTTATAATAACATCCATTAAATAGTGGAGAAGTACTGTTATTTTTGAGGTTTCTAATGTGATGTCCGTGCGAAGCCGCGGCGGGTCGCTAGTGAAAAATAAAGAATGAAACTAGAATATGTTAAAAAAATGATTTTTTTTCTGTGGCGGCAAAAAAGTGAGTGTCTATGCATCCGGGAAAAACGTAGGTACTCACTTTTATCCCGTGGGCAAAAAAGTAATTTCGTGAAAGGTTATATTTCTTTCACCATTAAATGGTCGCTTTTCCCGTCACAGAAAAAAATAGTGTTTATACACGGGAAAAATATTAGATTTTAGCTCTCCGTTTTTTGTCATCAACATAACCTCGAACTAAAATCTTATACTTTTTTGCCTTGTATACCTAATACATAACTAATAATTTCAAAAAAGTTGTTCATTATTTCTAAATTATATAATAGTGAATATAGGTATAGGAATGACTTTTTTTTTCTTTTTTCAGAGCATCGAGGAAACTCTTATATGGAAAGTTTAGGCTTAGAATCAAACATAGAATACGTGAAACCAATGAAAATCAGCCCATTGCCTCTTCACAACCATGACATTATTTTCAACGAAATGTACAACTATAGTGGTAAGTTTCATATTTTTAAAATGAGTGACGAATTTTATCGAAAGAATTCTTATTGTTTTATGTGTTCATTAACTTTCCATTTTATACCAAGATTTTTATTTTGAATATTTTTTGAAATTTCCTTCATTCATTCATTTCATTGTTTTGAAAAAATTTTACGAATTCCTTCCAGAATTGAATATTATTAAAACTCATTTTTCGTATTGCATAACATGCATATTATACATAGATTAACTCTATTGAAAATCAATTTGTTAATGTCTCACATCAAGTATCAAATCAAAATTGTTATGCAATATTTCCGTCGGCAATTGCTTGTATCTTCTATTACAGCATAATTTGTTATTGAAATGATGGAAAAATTGAATTAGTATATTCCAGACTAATTATCTGAATGCAATTTTCAATGAATGAGTATAATTTTTATCAAGTATAATTGAAATGATTATACATATACATAAGAAAATACCGGCTTATTTACCTTAAAATCAAATAACAAATCCATCAACTTTTATCATGAAAGCTTTGATGTGAATATAACCGTACGTTTGAAGAAATTGCAATTTTCATTAGAGTAGATTAAGGTAAAATCTGTCGAAGTGTTGTTATTCACAACATTCCGGATATGCCTCATCAGCTGATATACAGGGTATCCCGGAAAATGTGGGAAATCTCTCGGATTCAGATAGAACATAAAAAATTAGGATGACAGTTTCCATAATTTTTTTCCTAGTGGCCCTCCCTACGAAGATACGACCTCCTAAATGACACCACTGAAAATCCATTTTATTGGAATAATTTTCAAACTACTCGATATAATTTGATGAAAATATGATATGATTAATAATACTGAGGAACATTAAATCACAGCACTCAAATTCCAATTAGCTTGTTCAGTTTACCAGTGGCGGACTGCGTTGTACATTTCAATGCTTACTTTTTTAACACCCTGTGTGATGAGGTGCTGAAAAAAAAATTGGATACCTTGAACATTAAGCTAAAGAAAAGGTACTCTTGTTCAGTGTCGATAAAATGAACCGTTTTCGAAAAAAAAATAATGAAAGAAGTAAGTAATTGAAGTTTATTCCACTAAATTGAATTTCCAGTGGCGTCATTCAGGAGGCCGTATCTTCGTAGAGGGGGCCCGCTAGGAAAAAAAATTATGGAAACTTGTCATCTATTTTTTTATATTCTATGTCAATCCGAGAGATTTGTCACATTTTCCGGGATACCCTGTATATCACTCAAAGTTGTTAATAATATCGATTAATCGAAAAAAAAATTAATTTCCATAAATATACGAGTACATATTCAATGTATGAAAATCAGTAAAGTGCAAAAATGTCATTCATTTTCTGTCTGATTGGTCGTATAATCATGTATACAGTGTGTTACACTTCGAGTAGCGATTGAAAATTTTCTTTTTTACAGATGAGCCCCTTTTGGTTTATCATACTGGCCATTTTCGAAACAATATGGCCGATATATGGGATCCTCATCCCCACTATGAAATATCTGCTTTTGGAAGAAAGTTCATCTTACAACTGGCGCACGACAACGAATTTATGGTACCAAGTTTGCATGTGAGTATAATTCTTCATTTATCTACCAAAAGGGTGTTTTAAATTGCGCGTTTCTTTCAAGAATAATTAAAACACATAATTTGAAATCATTTTCTAGAACTATGCATCAGTAATTCAAGTATACTCCGTTCACGAAAGTTTGATCCGTCGGTTGGCCATGGAAATTTGCCATATTCCACGGTGTATATTAAAATTTAAGGTTATGTTGTTTACTGTTTTGTCAGATTAATACGCAATTGTGTCAATATTGCATAAAGTTCTTCGATAACTCACAAGCTCGTCGGACGAGGCCGGGTACATTCGGCAACGTTGACTTTATAGTACGTTATGACAGCAAATACTGCCAACTTCAGATAAATAAACAAACGCCTACTATGCTCTCAAACTTTCGTGAACGAACTATATATCGGTTATGACATTTATGTACAAGTTATGATATCTGCCAAATGATCTCCTCTTGCAGCTCTGCAGGCGCCCACTCTTTTGTTGAAATTTTCAATGACATTTTGACATAATTGAGGCTCTATCCTACCGATGATACGAATAATAACCTCGTCTAATGGACATCCACCGAACCGAACGAATAGTGGTTTTAGGTCAATAATTATTATGTTTACCATAAAATTCACGTAATTTTCAGAAATTACTTTTCACAGAACGTATATTTTCATAAAATAATTCATTAATTTGAACTTTGTTATATCGTGTATGAAGCCATTCTTATAAATGGCATACCTACATCAAACTTCTCAAATGTCAAAATATCCAGACCAATTCAGTACGCCATCTTACTTCATTCATTCTTGAAAAAAACGCCCTTTACTTCATCAGTTTTGAAGCTTGAGAGAAATTTGCTGTCAATAAGGAAACCTTTGTTCTTATCGTTTTGCCAAAATGTCTGGAAATTCACCGAAAAATATCTTAAAACAAATATGATTCAAGTTATGTGGTCGCATTCCATTACAACGTTGAGTGTGTTGGTGCGATAATAACTTGTCCGAAGAGCAGGACAGGGTAGACCACGGGTAACAACTGCCATTCAAGAACGTTACTTGAGAGTTTCTCTGTTGAGACAACAGTACGCAACCGCTCGCCACCTTCAAAATCAGCTTGAGCAAACTCATGGGGTGCAAATTAGCACTCAGACAATAAGAAATCGCCTCAGAGAATATGATTTTAGGCCTCGTGTCGCGGCAAGAGGCCCAGCTCTTACCCAGCCCATCGAAGGGCGCGTTTGGATTTTGCGAGAGAGCATATCCATTGGGAAGAGGCTGATTGGGAAAGAGTTCTCTTCACAGATGAGTCTAGATTCTGCCTTTACCATTGTGATCGACGTTCCCTTGTATACAGACGTCCACATGAAAGATATGCTCAGTGCAATTTCCTGAATACTACTGGTTTCGGGGGAGGATCGATTATGGTATGAGGTGGAATATCTTTGACTGCTCGCACAGACCTAGTGGTCGTTGATAATGGAGCTATGAATGCTGATAGGTATATAAGGAACATTCTTGAAGAGCATGTAGTGTTATCTGCCCCATACATTGGTGAAAATTGCATTTTTATGGACGATAATGCCAGACCCCATCGTGCACGCATCGTTCAGGAGTACCTTGAAGAGGTTGAAGTCTCTCGTATAGAATGGCGAGCAAGAAGTCCAGATCTCGATCCAATAGAAGGCTAAGAAGTTCAGAAAATCATCCAGCTACTCTTAATGACTTAGGAATCCAACTCAGAGAAATCTGGGAAGAATTAGATCAGAACATTTTAAGATGACTCATTTTGAGTATGAACCGTCGTTGCCGAGCTGTAATTAACGCAAATGGTGGAAATACCAAGTATTAATCACTTATCAGCATTTTTCACATAAGATTCGGTGAAATCCTGAATTTTTCTTCCATTAAATGTGTCTTGTTCGTTCAAAACCTTCCCGAGAAAACATAAAAAAAGTGATAAAGTCAATGTAGGGTAACTATCATTAAAATTGAGATTTTCAGAATGTGCGTAAATTTTTTGCGCAGTGTATAAACATGCCCAAGTCTAGCTCTCCAAGCTGACATTTTCTATAACGTCATATATGCAAGGAATTCTGAAGGTTCCTAAAAATTAGGATATCCTCCTCATAAATAAAAAAGAATCAGCTTAAGAATCAAATCCTATTTCGAAACAGATACGACTAACAACCCATGCAGTCTTCGTCCGCCTACAAGCAATGCTAATTTGAAAGTAAGGAATAAATCTCAATTGAATCTTCGAAGTACTAGTACTCCCAGAACGCATCTATCATTTACCGCCATACAAAAGTAAACAGATCTAACAACAGACCCATAGCGACTTTGACACATTTGATAATGGCAAACATTCATCATGCAAAATAACGTGGATTAATCAACGCTTCGAGTGAGGTCTAAGACGAGTTCACTGATCTATTTACGATGATTGTCAGGGTTTTTTACTCTATATGGTTTTGTGCGAGGAGAAAGATGATCTTTTTCATATATACGTTATTGGTAGAGCTTTCATCTTCGTCATTATTTTTTTGTCAGATGAAGAACTTCTAGAGTATGGTTTTTCTATGGCACATATCGTATGACGTTGAGTGATTTTATGATCAGCGTACATCTGTACTTATACTCATTATATTCCGTTCAACGTTCAAAACAGCATTCGTCAGCTGTCGTCAGGAAAACACTTCAAACTTTCAACTTTCAGAAAAGCAAATTTCATCACTCTTTGAAAATGTTTTCATATTTCTCAGGAAACAATTATTAATGACTTGGATCTTTTGATTGAATCAGTTGTCATACATTTCATTTGATCTTGTTCAAACTGGATCCTATTATTGGAGCCCAGATTGTTTAGAGATCAATAGTGGGTTGGCCGAGGGGATAACAGGTAATTAACATAGAAGCTGCTTTCTATAATTTCCTACGATTCCGTTTTCTCTTCTTTGGAGGGTCCACCCCCCAAAAAATCCTATGCCCTTCATTCAAAGCATGTTGACAAGCTTTGATTTATCAGAATTTTCTTTTGAGCTAATGTTCTTAGATTCTAACATTTCTCCTACATACGCAAGCACACTCACAAGTTATTTCATAAGCGATTTCAGGTGAGTTAATTTTCTTGAGTATCTTATGTTCTCAGATAACCCTTCAACATTGGTATTATATTGGTTGTCAATTTGTCTGGATCGATTGCACTGCAACTCTTCACTACGTTGAACAATACTCAATTATTTATACTCTCAGGTCCCCAATGCCATTCTTGATATCCGTGATGATATCTAAGCTAACCTGAAAATTTCTTCGAAAAGAATTGAACGGAGCTGAAGGTTCGCATGATTGTTACAAAACATTTCAAATACGGGACAAATGTAAAGAGACAATTCTTATTAATGTCAACCAAGAAGGATCCCTGCAGGGTTTTCCATTTAGCAATTGAATTTGAGTGTTCCATAAAATATGGCCATTCAAATTTCTTGTTTCTCAATGTCTCAGAAAATAAGAAACCAACCGGAATGAAATGTTGAGGCCAAATGCAAGATGCTCATAATAAGCTTCATGAAAAATTCTGTGGCCATAGTGTGAACGAAACTATAAAAAATTCACTTAATTCAATATTGAAAAGAAGAAACTTCGTATTTCCATAAAAAGATATTTGATTCGAGTAAATTTTTTTGTGAATGGAGATCGATGTTCTGAATGTTTATCCAGAATTTTGTGGCCATAGTTTTCAACAGAATCATAGGAAATTCAATTGGAATATTGAAAAGAAAAATATTTATATTTCCATAACAGAATATCTGATTCGAGTGAAATATATTTTGAGAATGAAAACTTTTATACTGAACGTTCTCGCAAAATTTCAAGGGGATCGCATCATAGGAACTACAGAATTCAATTGTTGTTATTATTTATTTTCTACATATTTCATTTTTTGAATAATTTCGAGAATATCATTCCGATTTTGTTGAGATTTTGCATTTATATATTTGATCGATCTCAAATCCCATATAAAATTTTAAGATAATAGTCTTATTACTCTTATTGCTTAAGGCTTTTCTTGGCATTTTTTTTCATCGAACCGAATTTCCTTCTATTCGTTTATTTGGTTTGTTATCTTGAAATTGGAACTGAAAAAATTAAATCAATAGATATAGAAAAACCATGAAAAAAGCTATAAGTAGGTGATATAAATATCACCTTTTTGCCACAAATAACAGTAATATTCGAAAAGAGCTGCTCTAAAACAAGAGGGTTTTCAGATCAGGTCTGGTTCTCAGAGCAAAGATATTTTTAAAACCTCAGATGTTGACGGAACTCTCCACAAACCCAATAGGTATACCTACATCTCCCATAGTTTTAAACAGCTTGATTTCACCCTGAATATCGAATTTCAATTTCTAAATAATTGAAATGAAAAGTTGATAATTATATGGTATGAGAAAAACACCAAGATGCTCTCTTGTACTGAGTTGTCATCGAAAAAGATCACACCCTGTAGTTTTATAGATTTCTATATAGGTTACAGTTCTCTTTCAATTTACCGGGAATCATTTCCACATAATAAACCACTTGTTTCATTATCTCATCCCTGTTTTTCAACTGATATAACAAACAAGAAAGAGCAATATCTGCCAATACCATTTTAGCAAGAACCTACCAATCCAGATATCTGGCGCCGTGAATATTCTTCAGGGGATGCAGACTCAATTTGGACCGACTGAGTTTATTGGTTTGTTTATGCGAAGATTTAATATCCCACCCGAAGGAAGATTTGATGCCATGTTGATGGAATGGCTCAATTTAAAGTCTGTAGTTATTTTGTTTTCGCGTGCATCCACGTTGTTTCCAAGAGTAAACTTTGAAGCGTATGTATATAATTGGGAATAAAAACGCTTTTAATGACTTCTTGGTTGATTCGATTGTCTCTGTTCTACGTCTGCTTCATCATCGCGGTGTGAATTGTTCGCTATGTCATTACAAACGTCTATTGTTGGTGTCTAGAGTAAAAATTGAATACTGCAATGAGTATTCTTCTTCAGCGCCCCTAAGATGTGCATATAACGAATTGAATTCTATGACGCACCAAGAAATATCTTTTCGTCAAGGTATATTGGAGGCCAAAATATTCGTGATTATTTTACCTACCAGGAAGCTTCTGAAGTTGTCACAAGCTGAGCTTCAGGTGATGGTGAGATTACTGATGGGGCACTGTCGGAACGAGTATCAAAGGAAAGTCAGCAGATGAGATTTGCAGGTTCTGATGTAGATAAGAAGCAGAAACATCTGAACACATGGTATACAATGTCCAGATTGGCTGGCCTAAGAACAATTGATATGGGCATTTCGGTCCTGAACACCCAAGAGGTAAAGGCGAAGGATTTTAAGGAGGTTTTAGGTTTTATCAACGGCATTTATGGTTTCCATGAATGAGTACGGTAGAGAACAAAAAGTCTACATGGTCGAAGTTCCTGGAAGGCTAGCCATAACCTAACGAGTACTTATAATATTTATTATACTATTATGAAAAATTTCGATTTCAATACTGGTGAAGCCTTTGGATTGTTTGCTAGTTTAATTTAACATCTTTTTACGTGACGTTCCTCCACTTCTTTATAACTGAACCAATTCTGGTTTCTTCCGAAAGAAAGAACATTTCGCCACTGACCTGACAACCTGACCGCCAGTCTCTGTGTTCCTGGACTCTCTATAGATGAGCAACTATGTGTCTGAAAAGTTACCGGGTACTCCTGATGGTCTCGTGGATCGGAAATTGGCTCTATCAAGTTCACACCGTATTGTAATACTCGAATTTAGTTCACTTAGCTCGCCTTCCAGTTCTAGAGATCTGATGAAATCCAGTATCTGTGAAAGCTTCAACAAGTCGACTTCCTCATTGTTACAAGTTTCTCGCCCAAGACATTCTCTTCTTAGGCTCGCAATACCAAAACATTCCGTGACTAGGTGAATGGGGGTTTTTTCCTTCTCCCCACAGAACCTATACACTCGTCAGTGTCTGATAATCCCATCCTCAACAGGTGCTTTCTGAGGCGACAGTGTCCTGTGAGAAAGCCAGTGAGGAGGTGTAATTGCTTCTTACCAAAATCTAGATATTCTTGGATCCCGCTGTCCCTGGGAGATTCCGCCAGAATTTGTCCTTCTCGGCTTTCTCCTTCTCCAGAAATTCCTTCTTATGAGTACATTTACTTATACCACAGAAGGGTTCTGGGCCAATGAGTGACATTCGTGCGCCCTCTTTGGCAAGTGTATTGGCCTCTTCCTTTTCTTTGATTTCCGAGTGGCCGGGAACCCAGATACTCGAATTTAGGAGACTTAATGAGTTCAGACTGCTGAGACTGTAAGAGTTCGATTTCATTTTACATAATAGCCAAATTCAATATGAGAATGAAAATAACGAACTTGTGACAACTTATGGTTAAGTGGCAAAAAAATTCAATGAAGGAAAGTAGTATTCGTCTTCGAATATGGTGTCCCCACGTGTAACATATCACAATTTCGATCATTTCGAGCTTAATTGATTTTCGAGTATCCCAGGAAATACCTGTGGAGACTGAGGATCTCGAAGGGTCATCAACTCCTTTAATAGGACCCTTCTGTGTCATAGGAAAAACACCTACATGAAAGTATTCAAGAGACCATTTCTACAATATGGATAAACAATTTTGTTCTGGAATTTCAAGGCAGTCCCGACTGTTCCCATAGATTGTACTAAGTAATAATAATACTCTCGATTTACTTTACACCAACATTTTTTCAATCATATCATGGGAGAAGAGTACCTAATCGAAAACACTTTCGTACTCGAACAATACGCATAGAACCATTCCAAGCTCTCTATAAATAGAATTGCCATTACTGCAAGCCCTCAGGCTCATCTTGGTCGATCGCAGAAACGAACCATGATAAGTGACCGTAGCTAGTCTTCAGTGTTAACCAGACGCATCAGAATGACCAATATAATCTACCGAAGAGCCCTGCAGCAGCATCGTGTGCAATTTATGATTGCGGCATGATTGGTCTCGCTTGGCCAGAAGGTCACATACATAGACAAGTCACATAGCGTCTGCGAATGCGTGTATCATAGATTCGATGGTGTACAGGATGATATCGTAGGGTTTCTTGGGTTTCTCTGGGAAGCAGATCTTCTGGAAGTGTATAGTTTGGGAGGATTTCGGAATCATTGGCTTCAATACTGCTTAACGAGATTCATCGAACAAGACTCCGAATCTTTGTTCAGACGCTGTTGTTCATCGAACTAGTTTTTTTCATTATTACTTGATTCAATGACTTATTCTTCAGGACACTCAGAAACTTATCTTATGGGTCGATTACATTGAACTTGTATAAGTTGCTACTGAGCGAATTTAGAAGCGAGTGAATTAGCTTGTGAGATTGTGATGATTACACACAAAACTGTCTACTCGCTGAGTAGCCAACAAACTAGGGATCCACGTGAGGTTTATATTTGTATCGTTGTCAAGCAGGAATCACCTAGTAGGTGAAAACTCACAGATTGTTTAGTAGCAACTGTGATTACACTCGTCTTCTTTACATGCCAACAAGCCAAAACGTCAGCGATTTAGCATGTAAAGTAGCCCAGCTTTCAACTTTAGTCGCAGCTTTTTTACAATCAGATTATTGGCTCGTAAACACGATTACACTGAGCGAATTTACAATCAGTTACTTGTAAAGTATCTCAATGTAATCGACTCATAAGCTCGAAATAATCGAAATGATCTGCCCATATTATTGCAGACGTACTTCATCGAATACTGTTTTCCACCATTGATTTTTTCTGCCACTTTGATATAAGTAGTCATAAGTTTGTTATTTTCTTTTTCAAATTTAATTTGACAATATTTACACAATGAAATCGAACAGTTTCAGCTGTCCGACCTCATCCAAGAATAACTTATGGTCGCTTAAATTCGAGTACCACAACAATGCATACACTTTCTAGTACCAATTCGCAATCCATAGACTCTTAGGAGTACGCAGGTAACTTTCCAGACACCTTGCAGGACGTCTAAGGAGGCCCAGAACCACAGAGATTGGCTGTTAGGTCATTGGCGAAACGTTCTTTTTTTGACGAAATTAGAAATGGATTAATTATGAAGAAAATGCGTTTTGAAATCGTAAATGTTTCACTAGTATTGAAATCACCATTTTTGCTATTCTAATACATAAAATACAGAAAGTTGTTATGGAAATAAGCCGTCCACCATGCGCATCCATTCAATTGAGTCATATCGCCTCATTATCTCAAATCTATGCGAATATTACGCAAAGATGCTTCCCGTTCAATGGCTTTACGCAAAAGAGACTCCTTATTTACAACTTTAACAACTGGGTTTGTTCGACTATAGCGCTTAAATCTCGGTACACCTGTGCTTTATGCAAATTTCGGGCTGGAATCCTTTAGCTGGACTTCGGAAATGTCACTTGAACAGGAGTTAATATCGCGTGACGTAGGAAGATGGCGTTTTTTTGTTTCAACTCTATCGGTCAGCGTATCTAATGAACGTTAACTCGGATGACGTATTATTTCGAACGTATATTTGAGGTCGGATAGAATGACAGGTGAAAGCGTATTTCTGTCTGTTTTGTGGAAGGGCATCATGGGACATGATGAATGTTCGTTAATGATGTGACGTCATGGTTCCATTGGAATGATCGAGTTAGATGTTATAGTAAAGGTCATAGGAGGCAGTTGGTGTCTTTAAAATCTATTTTTCAAGTTATCAACTTGAAATTTGGAGAAATGGTACATTAATCAACTTCACAGCTATTTCTGTCGCAACCTCTGTATTTGTTCTTTAAACTGTTCAATATTTTGGTGTAAAAAATGAATCTTTCTGAAAATATCGCCATAAAATAACTATGTTGATGGAAAAATTATATCTGTTCAAAAAACCGAAACAGAGTGCAGTAGACTTGTCCTCATTCTCAAATGAATATGGACCAATGATGCCTTCGCCCCACATGCCTCACCAAACATAAAGGGTTTTCCAATAAGAGGTGTTATTTTTAATAGCCCCCTATTTCGCTAGACGTCAAGTTTGAAGCTGTCATTTTTCGACATTTGACAAATAGAGACTACGTCATTAATGAAAATAGAACGATACACTCTTCAAGAACGCATTGATATTATCAAAATTCACTATAAAAATGGTGAAAATTTGGCAAAGACGGTTCGTTAAACTCGTAAAACATTTTTGGGTCGTCGTTAAGAATCTTGTGGGACCGCAATAAAGAAATTGGTGGAAAAATTCGAGCTGTTGGGACAAGTTAGTGATGTGAAGAATAAAACCCGTTAACGTCGCTCAAGAACAGCCGATATAGTTGCTGCTGTAGCCGAATGTGTTGAAGAAAACCCAGGTTTGTCCATTCCTTGTCGTTCTTTGGAATAAGGCATTCCACAAACGTCATTACACCGTATTTTGCATAAAGATTTGGGTCTTGAGGCTTATAAAGTTCAGTTAACACAAGAGTTCAAGCCGGCCGATCATAAACAACGTCGGGTCTTTGTTGATTGGGTCGTTGAAATGCATGAAAATGATCCGAAATTCCATCGAAAAATCATATTGAGTGTTGGAGCCCATTTCCACCTCGGTGGCTTCGTCAACAAGCAAAATTGTCGCATCTGGGGCTCGGAAAACCCAAGAGTTATTTTTGAAAAGCCTCTCTATCCTCAACGTGTGACTGTTTGGTGCCGTTTATGGTCCGGCGGAGTCATTGGACCTTACTTTTTCGAAAAGGAGGCTGGAGCAACAGTTACGGTGAATTCATTGCGCTATCGGGAAATGATTAATAATTTTTATGACCGATATTGGATAGTATTGATCTGGACAACGTTTACTTTCAATAAGACGGCACTACGTTCCACACAAGCAACGAAACCATTGATCTTTCGCTGGAAAAGTTTCCGGGCCGTGTTATCTTTCGAAGAGGTGATCACAATGGGCCACCAAGATCTTATAATTTAACAACTTGCGACTCCTCTCTCTGTTGCCACGTGAAAGAAAAGATCTACACCAATAGCCCAGCGTCGATTCAAGACCTCAAAGATGGGACTCGTGAGGCTATCGAGGACATAGGGCAGCCCCTTTGCGATTTGGTTATGGAAAATTTCATTAGAAGGACATGGTCCTGTAAGCGTGGTCGTGGTGGTCATTTGCCCGATGTTATTTTCCACTATTAATGGCATAGCTTCTTCTTTATAATGAAATAAACATCCGATTATTTATATTGAAAAATGGCAATTTTTTGCGGCCAAAATTGGTCCAAAATTTTCCAGCAATTTTCGATCAATTGTCTTTGTTCTGGACGTGAATTTTCAATGAATCCCAACGTTGTTCAAGCGTAGATCGATTCAGTTCTTTCAGCGGAGATAATATACTGAATTTCGTTGCAAAATTGAAGGACATAAGTATTTTGAGATACGGAGATGATCGATGATTCAAACTTGAACCGAAAGATAGTCCAACCTCTATATCACTTTCTTCTAGCAGAACTAAATGAACCAAATCTCCTTAAGATAATAAACGACAAGTAAATACCTCAAGTCGCTTGAATACCTATAAACCAGATTTATTCACTTCGGTGTTTCATGCGTACCAGGTATTTCATTTTAATTCATAAATACCACTCGTGAGTGTAATATATTCATATTATGAGGGGAATTAATCGGCAATTGCGATACGAGTAATTTGAATCGATTTCCTGATTAATAACTCCGCTTTAGATTATTTGAATATATTTTATAGGCGTGCTAATTGATGATAACTTCAATAGATATGTCTTAATTTCATTGAAATGATGAGAATGAAGAATTATAGTAGAAAATTGTAGATAGAAACTAACGCTCATGATTCTTTTCCTCAGAATCCAAATTCCACTTTGGTATATTCAGAATTAGTAGTTCTTCTTCAATGAATGCAATATATAGATTAGATTAGAGGTGGAGCGATAAGACTGAGTATACCTCACAGCATCTCGACTTCAAGATCTATTGTGCTACACTATTTCACCATTCCAGCCTTTTTTGGCCCTTGGCCTTTTTCCAGGATCTAATCCTCCTCTTTTGGTACCATTACCTGAATGCCTTTGTTTGGGTTTCTTTCCAAATGGCCAAATGTCAATTTTGGCTTATAATTCGAAAACAAAAGACGAATGAGCAATGCGGTTGACGGCATAATGAGTTCAACAAAAGATCACCTCAATGTGCCATTCATTCTTCTCTATCTGTAAGGGTTGTTCACCAATTTTGGCCACCCTGTTCAAACCAAAGTGCAGTTGATGTCACAATTTATTGACAATTAAATGCGTTGATTCACTGAACAGCCACGAAATCATTCAATGTAATCGTTATTATTTTTATTGTTGCAGATAAGTCACGTGAGCGAGAATTATTCCCATAAGAAGGCAGATGATTCAGGACTACATGGTTGTTATTACTCTGGAAATGTACAGGGTGATTCAGAATCAGACGTCGTGGTGTCACTTTGTAATGGAATGGTAAGTTCAGAAATATCTTATGAAAGTTGATAATATTCACTTGAATGTCATGAGTTTTACACCTCATCAGAAGAGCTACGAAGAGAAACTGTCTTTTTCGTGATAGCAGAAAGTTACTCATATAAGATGAAATGAGGAACGTAACTTACGCCGAGGAACCATGTTTCATCAATAATAACTGAAGATAAATTATTTTCAATGTAGAAAATAGTGCATTCGAATATAATTATCAGACTGCATAAATTCAAGAGTAATTAATAATATTAGTAACGTGGTATCTGAGTTTGAAGTTTGAAGGCCTTCAACTGCCAAAATGAAACAGGAATTATTTTCGAATGTGTTCAGGTGAAAAAGTAGAGAAAACAAGATGCCTAATTAATTCAGATATGCATAATTAATTCCTCAATTCAGTTACCTTACTAAAAATTATTTAATTCACCTTAATTATATACGTTTATTGATTATTTTCATCACTTAACGTAGTTCAAATGATCACCTTATCAAAAAAGACATATATGCAAATCTTTACAACGACCTTCAAGTCTTGTATAGTTTGAAGCAAAAAAGCAATTAAAATACTAAAAGCTACAAAGTCACCCTGCAAAAAAAGGTGAAACAAGGTGTCTACAAATTACATCACCAATTTTCAACACCACTCAAGAGATAATGCGAAAAGATAAAAGGATCTCTAGTTAATTAATGATATATCCATTCAGACATATCTTCGACTAATTTCAGCTCTTCGATGATACTTCTTTGATGCCCAATTAACCAATTATCTAATCAGTCTTTCGTAATCGATCTGTACATTTGACCTATTAGACTCTATTATCTCGGCATACACAATTCCTTTTAATTATGGTTTTCCGCGATGGAACTCACGATTTTCGTAGATCTTATCTGGAAAAATGATATGGTATTATATGGGAGCTAATTGGTTTGAAACACTCCTCTTGCTTCGGAAAGCTTAATGAGTTGTAGATGATGATTGGATCGATTGATAGAATAGTTGGTGGTGTTGATTAAGAATGAAGTTTTTTTAAATCGATATTTAGGGCGAAATACCGATGTTCAAATCTATGGGTGATGATTATCTATCTGTAGACAGTATAGAGATTCTGAAAGATCATCTACTTGGTTAGCCAGATCTGTTTTGATAAACCCTACTGGCTTTAGAGCAGGTCTTTTCGAATATGGAAGGAATTTCGAAGCATAATTTTATTGTGATTGTAATTCGTGGCACATTATATTGCTTATTACTTTTTCGTGGTTCTCCTATTTTTGTTGATTTGTTTCTTCAGATGTAATTTCCAGATCACAATTCAAATGACACGATAAATATATATATATATATATATATATATAGAAAATTTGCTTAGTCTTTGAAAAAATCAAACCATATAAATTCTTTACTTCTACGGGGAGCGTACCCCGTTCACATTTTACTCTGTTAGTACTATAATACTCTTGTAGATTGTTTGATACGAGAAATTTTATAAAACCATATCAAAGAATTGATACATACGACTTTATTCTTCGATGTGGATATAAAGGGTTTTCCAATAAGAGATGTTATTTTGATATTCAAAGAAAAATGGCATTTGTCAATATAAATGATCAGATGTTTATTTCATTATAAAGGAGGAGCTATGCCGTTAAAAGTGGCAAATAACCACCACGACCACGCTTACAGGACCATCTCCTTTTAATGAGTGTTAACCAAATCGCAAAGTGACTGTCCTATGTCCTCGATAGCCTCACGAATTCCATCTTTGAGGTCTTGAATCGACGCTGGGCTATTGGCTTAAACCTTTTCTTTCACGCGGCCCCAAAGGAAGAAGTCGCAAAGTGTTAAATCACAAGATCTCGGTTGCCACATGTGATCACCTCTTCGAGAGATTACACGATCCGGGAACTTTCCCTCAAAAAATCAATGGTTTCATTGCTTTTGTGGCACGTAGCGCCGTCTTGTTGAAAGTTAACGTTGTCTAGATCAATACTATCCAATTTCGGCCATAAAAAAACATTAATCATTTCTCGTAGCGCAATCCATTCACCGTAACTGCTGCTCCAGCCTCATTTTCGAAATAGTAAGGTCCAACGACTCCGCCGGACCATAAACCGCACCAAACAGTCACACGTTGAGGATAGAGAGGATTTTCAACAATAACTCATGGGTTTACCGAGCTCCAGATGCGACAAGGTGCTTCACGACGACCCGAGTTTTACTAACCGTCTCTGCCAAATTTTGACCATTTTTATAGTGAATTTTGATGACTTTAATGCGTTTTCGAAGCGTGTATCGTTCCATTTTTATTAATGGCGTTGTTTCTACTTGTCAAATGTCAAAAGTGGCAGCTTCAAACGTGACACATAACACCTCTTATTGGAAAACTCTTTATAAGACGGCATTTGCAGCGAATCGCGTCAAGTGAAACATGATCACTTTTTCAACCTTTTTCGAATTTTCTGCTTCGTTATCGGAAAAAATTAATTGTGTGAAATTTTTTTTACTCTAAATATTCAATAAAAATCATTTTCAATGTTGAGAAGGTGATCCTCATTCCTCGCGAAAAATATTCACAAAAAATTCAGATAACCCCGGATATACAAAGTCGTGAATGACTGTTTTCTCATAAAATCTGAAGGATAGTATTGAGTAATACTCAAAAAAAGTATTATAAACTTGGTGTTCAAATGTAGGGAAAAACTTCCCTGTTTTGTTTGTTTTTCAAAAAGGTACATACGTTAATAATTCCTTTATGCAATCAAAAAATTTGGCTGGTAAACCGAATAGGTGATAGACTTTTTCCTTCAGATATCCTCTATTTTACTCGAGTGTTCGAAACATGGCCCGGTTACAAATCATGAGTCAATTAGAGAATATCTAAATGACTCGAAAAAGTCTCTTATCTGTTCGCTTTTCCGGCCATATTTTTCCATTGCATGAAGGAATTACTGACGTATGTACATTTTTGAAAAACTAACGAAATAAGGAAGTTTTTCCTTTTATTGTACACCGAATTCATAATAGCCGAAAAAATTTCGAGTAATTCTCAATTTCATCATCAAGATTTCATAAAGAAATAGGTGCAGCCATTTATGACTATGTATATCTGGAGATTTGAATTTTCATTGAATACTTTTTAGCAAGAAATGAGAACTATCCCCTCAGCTTTCAAAATATATTTATTGAATATTTAGAGTCAAGTAGTTTACACACAATCGATTATTTCCGGTGAAGAAGTAGAAAATTTCTTAACAGTTGAAAAATCGCCATATCTTCGTAACCTTAGACATAGGACTTAGACTTTGTCTAAGTTCGTAAAATAGATTTTCGTACCATGCTTTACTCAACGTGATTCGCTGCAAATGACATCTAGTATATCCTTTTTAAGGATCACGTCGAATTACCAAATACCCTGTATACCTGACACATCAATTAAAATATAATAATAATAGTTGAGAAAATTCTGTTCCCAAACTGTACAAAAAATCATATTGAGATAACGAAGATCAACCTTCCGTCTGAGAGCATAAAAATAGTCTAAACAAATACCACCAAGTTCGTTACCCTCCTATATCAATAATCGAAAAAGAAATGCATCGCAATAATAATGCGAAATTACACAAATACATCATTGCTGCATTTTCCAACACCTCATCTGAATCGTAGACTAAATACACACAGGTCTGTAGGATTGTAGATACGTAGATAGTACACCGATTCCTGCTGCTTCAGATAAAGATTCGCCAATCTTTCAGTCGGTTTTCTTTGAAATTCGATCCACATAAAATGCCCACGTTCGATCGGTCGGCTATCCTTTTAATAAAATTCGCTTTTATCGTTTATTTTACCGCACTATCATCTGGCAAATACCGCCACGTTGTTTTTGGCTATTCCGGAAAGGAACACCAAAGGGATTTTGCACATAGGACTCGTTAAATTCGCGAATTTGAGGTTTCGGTAAATAAATTTGATGAACTGAATAGATTTTTATGATTTTGTTAGGATTTATGGTGGCCTTGATCTACATTGGAGTCAAAACTACGACGTAATATACATTTTTTTATTTTATATACAGGATGGCCGGACGATTGACGTCCAAAAGAAAAAACAGATCCCTCGTCTCATGGGGTATTCGAATCACCCCCATGTATGTTATGCGATTTTTCACGGTTTCCGAATTATGAATTTTTTTAAGAACTTTTGAGAATTTTCAACTTGACCATATTTAAAAAGATATTAAAATAAAAGTACAAGAGTTTTCTGATATATTTTTTCAAAATAAATCGCCATGAAATGTACTTTTATACATAAAATAACCAGCATCTTAAATTTGATAAAGATTATAGAAATGTTGGTCTCAAATGAAAAAGTTAGGTATTTTGATTCATGATCTAAATTTTCAAATTTAAATTAAAAATGTAAACAGGCTACTTCAAGGTTTCTCAGTAGGCGCAAAAACTGCGCTCAACACTCAGCTTTCAGAATCATTAATAAAAATGGTACTCAATAGTCTACTCCTGCTAGAATTAGCCTTCAAAGTCAGCGAGGTGGAAGAAATCAAAGAACTCATTTACTCAAGAATTATTTTTCGCCATTTTAAGATTTTCCTGATCAAGTTATGATATAAAATGCTGAAAATTAATGAAAATTAGCATTAGAAGAAACGTTTCAGATAAGAAAAAGAAAAAAATATGGCAATAAATCACACATCATGTAGATAAAAAGGAATTCTTCTCGAAATTTATTTATTCATTTATTTTTTTTTATTGTAATTTTTAAAAATATTTTTTTTTATCTACATGATGTGTGATTATTGCCATACCTTTTTCTTTTTCTTATCCAAAACTTTTCTCCTAAAGCAAATTTTCAGCATTTTTTATCATAACTTGATCAGAAAAGTTCTTTGATTTTTTCCACCTCGCTGACTTTGAAGGCTAATTCTAGCAAAAGTAGACTGTTGAGTACCATTTTTTATTAATGGTTCTGAAAGCTGAGTGTTGAGCGCAGTTTTTAAGCCTACTGAGAAACCATGAAGTAGCCTGTTTACATTTTTAATTTAAATTTAAAAATTTAGATCATGATCCAAAATACGTAACTTTTTCACTTGTGACCAACATTTCTATAATTTTTATCAAACTTACGATGCTGGTTATTTTATGAATAAAAGTACATTTTATGGCGATTCATTTACAAAAAAAAATATATCAGAAAACTCTTGTACTTTTTTTAATATCTTTTTTAATATGGTCAAGTTGATCATTCTCAAAAGTTCTTAAGAAATTCATAACTCGGAAACTGTGAAAAATCGCATAACATACATGGGGGTGATTCAAATACCCCATGAGACGAGGGACCTGTTTTTTTCTTTTGGACGTCAATCGTCCGGCCACCCTGTATACTAGCTAAAAGTGGAAGACAATCATCACCTACTGGCCCAGATCCCTTCTGTAGTATAGGCAAATAAAGGCAACAATTCAGAGTACCAATCTGTGCGATATTCGGAATTGGAAAATTTTCTCGAAAACTTCACAACATCTCTAGAAGTTTATTGCGCCTGATCGAGCAAATCAGACTCCAGCATCCCTGATTTCTTTAGCAACGCCTCCGTTGAATATCTCGATGATAAACCGATAAATTCCCACAGAATATTAACATAAACGTTGGCACGACGTACAAATTTTTAGACGACCGTGAAATTGGCGAACATCTCTTGCCAACTGAAGAAATGCCTTGAGCCGATTTCTTCGCGCGTTATGCTTCCCAAGATTTGTCCATCATCGCAATTTACGTCAACTGTACGTCAAGAACTTATATCGAGACAGCTGTCTTATTCTTTTCACTAATCGCGAAATGAACTAAACCTTGAACATAAGTATAGTCCGTTCACGAAAGGTTGAGCCGTCGCGTCGGTTGGCCATGGAAATTTGGCATATTCCACTGTGTATATTAAAATTTTAGGTTATGTTGTTTATTCTCCTGTCAGATTGATACGCAATGTTGTCAATATTGCAGAGAGTTCTCTGGTAACTAGCAAGCTCGTCGGACGAGGCCGGGTACATTCGACAACGTTGACTTTATTTCACGTTATGACAGCAAATACTGCCAAATTCAGATAAATAAACAAACGCCTACTATGCGCTCAAACTTTCGTGAACGTACTATAACTGTTTGACTGTCATTATTTTCTGATACGTATTCTGATGTGACAGTAAAACGAACAAATTGTGAATTATGATGATGGCCTAGGCCGAAAGCGCTCGGGTCTTACACAATAAAGTATCACACTGATGTACTTTTTTTCCTTATTTTGATTCAAACAATTCAGTGATGTCACATTTTATATCCTGATACATATACCTTTACATCTTCAAGATTCATCGAAGGAGTATACCTGCATCGTGACTTTATTGTCTATTGTGCCACCCTTTATTTTTATTATTATTAGAACTGAGTCAGCCTTCCGGGTACTGCGACCTTGTAGATCTTTTGTTTTTTATCCTTATATTTCATGGAAGCCGAAGAAGGTTGTTTATGACATTGAAAAAACTCACAACCTCCTCAGAAGCCTTGGCTGTTACCTCTTGGTTGTCCAGACCGGTTTCTCCATATGAATTGTTCCTAGACAGACAACAGACCCTCTAATCTGCTGACATTTCGATACGGTACAAACGATATTCGTACAGACAGTTCCCTGTCAGCAGTCTCACCATCACCTAAGGCTCAGCTCGTGACAGCTTCAGAAGCTATCTAGTATAGATGGGTGAAATCGTCACAAATTTTTTGATTCAAGAGTGTTTCTCCAGAATGTTATTCTGTTATTCGATTGCTATTGCTGGACTGCTGTCATTTCCAAGTCTATACAAAGGCTCAATTCCGGCAGATGTTGACATCGATGCACTTCTCCATTCCCTTCAACACCAGAATACCATGGCACCCAAGAAGAATCACTTTGTTGCCACTTGTCCGTTGCCTTGTAGTGTTATGGCACTTCCAGGTCAGTGTGACTTGGCTGTCCACTCCTCAGGGCATATGTGAGCAGCCAGTATGTCTGTAAGATAGAGGGCTCACTTCCCAGGGCCTCAGAGATCCTCAGTTTAGGTCCATATACACTATTGCTCTCCGATTTTGATCCATTGGCAAATCATATGGATGGATTTTCATCCAAACGATTCACCAAATTTATTGCATAAAAACGGGCAGCTATGAACGTTTCGAATGAAGTTTTGCCAAGAGGATTGAATCCATATTCTCATGTGTCCAATTCAGTTTCCTGGTAGGAGCTCCCTGTTTAGAGATATTCTTATTGCTTCCAGCAGGCTATATTTCCTCACATGTAGATGTAAGGAAGAATGGTCCAGTATGACCGCAAGAGCTAGTCTGGGAGCTGTGCGCATAGCTCCCGTGACACCAGTACAGATCATTATTTGCAATTTCTGCAACCGACTGCTTTTGGTGAACTTTTCGGTTTCTTTCTACCATTCTAGAGATGCGAAGGTGACAATAGGGCGTACTACCACTGTGAAGTTGCGCCCTCTATGATGAACAAAAGTGGGTCTCATCCATTTAAGACGCAGATACGTTTCATATGGCTCTCAATGTAGAGCCAAATCATTTTGTTAGGATTGAAGCGCCGAGAAAAGTCCCTACAGCACTATTAATTATACGAAAAATTTAAGCGGCCCACATCACACGGGCCAACGCTCGGACGCCGACGAATATCAGGGCCGTCGTTCTCGTGTCGTCTGTGCGTGCCAATTCTTGTTAGGAATCTGTCGGAGATTTCCTTGTAGATACTTTGGTTAATTAAAAATTCGGTCTAGCTATATGTGGAGGACTTGGCGATTCGGTAATTTCCCTTGATTAGCGATTCTCAAATGGTCTGGAACGGTCTTTGCGGGGTCATGGAGCGTCTATCGAGGCCACACGGTGCGATGCGCCCGCTGAAGGTGTCCACACTCGAGAAGTTCAACAGGCTAAGTTACTTTCTCATTATCTACTAGATTGTAGATTATTGAAAGGATACATTCCACTGCGACCTGTAGGTCTATTGTGCCCTCCGTCAGAGCTTTTTTCGCATTTGCACAAAGCCTTCAGTTCCAAAGCTTCAAAGTACTCCGCGTTTTTTCTAAGATCTTCCTCTCCGAGCCATTCTTTGCGCAGACGCATTCTGTAACTAAGTTAACAGGGGTTTCCTCTTTTCCCCCACAGAATCTACACTCGTCAGTTTTTGATGAGGCTATTTTGATCATATGCTGCCAATGCGACAATGTCCTGTTAAAAAGCCAGTAAGGAGGCGTAACCTCTTGCTGAAATCCAGATATTTTTTGGAATTTGCAGTTTTAAAGTTATTGAGAAGAGACTACACAAGATCAGTAGGAAAAACTGGCATATGTAGGTCATCTGAATCGTCAGTAGAAGCCACCAGACAGAAATTATATCAATACGATGTGTTGTCTAAAACCAAACCACTAGTTGGCATGGTCTATGGTTGGACATTAAAAGGTTTAACCTTTCCAGGGCAATTATCAACTCAATTAATATTTCGATTCAACAGCCAGTCTCGAGAAAAACTTTCGCATTCCCTAGACGGCACCAGCGAAAATTTTCACTTGTAATAAGCTAATGAATTGGCAGATAGCTGTTCCCAGTGTTTTACATGTAGTGAACAATACTGACAAAAATTTAGATGCAAAACTGATATTCATTATCATTTTCATCTCAATATTACTATTGATTCAGAACGCTGACGGGTCATTATCGATGTCTGTACACACATCATTTGTACCGTTTGTGAAAGTCAGCAGATGAGATTTGCAGTATATGTAGATCAGAAACAGAAACAGCTAAACACATGGTATGTATATGAGTAAATCGGTTCTGAACGCCCAAGAGGTAAAGGTCAAGGCTCCTAAAGAGGTTGTCAGTTTTATCAACGCCATTGACGACCTCCTTGGGTATCCATGAAGGTGTACGGTAGAGAAAAAAAGACCTACATGGTCGCATCTCCCGGAAGTCTAACCTAGCCCTAATGAACATAGTTCAAATAATAATAATGATTCGGTCAAATACATTATTTTCAACTCATAGGATCGGCAAATATTCACCCACAGAAGAAGTGGTCGATTGGCACAATAACTTTCTTTCTGCACTGCAACCAATCAGGTCTTTCGTGGGTCAATTTTCGATTCCGACAGTTCTTTTCTCGAAATTTCCATTTTTCGGATAGCATATCCAAATGTCTCTATGAACCTTTAGGTTACACCTCGAAACAATGACTCCTACAGACACCACGTGACCCAACTTCAAGTGCACGAGCACGGGGACATTTCATAGTAATCCGCGGTCTCATTAATTGAAATTTGCGATAGGACGAAACAAATTATGCGTTCATCTATAACAGTAAGTGGGGCCTGATGAATATTAATGACCTCTTTTTGTCATCCTTCACCGCTGGCATTGTGTCTGTCTGTCCATCCGGAAAGATACAGTCATTTTTTTCGTCTACGAGATGAATAAGTATGCGCTTGTTTGTAAGCATGTGTCAGTATCCGGACTAGGCTGCTGGTTTGTTCAAATTAGGCTCTTATTATAAGTGAACAGGAAGGAACTGGTTGTGGTTATTGGTGAGGATTTCTGCGAAATTGGTATTTTCAAGAGCTCAGTCAGGTTGATCAAGGTTAAAGGAAACGGTTTATGAACATTCATCTTGTGTGGTGTATTCCACAGAAGACTATTCTTGGACCACTACTTTTCTTAGTAAATGGTATGGTATCTTTATGTTGGACTAGCTGGTTCGGCTAACGTTATTTTGCCATTAATCCACATCATTTGTAGAAAATACACTGAGCAAAAAAATTAACGCACACTATGGAAATCTCAAATTTATTCTACAACTGAAGGTGTTCTCAATGATAATTATTTTTATCAGAAGTATGGATGCATAATGTTATCCACTCTCAACGTTTTTCTTCAATACAGATGTTTTTTCCCAGCAGGAATAAAAAAAGATGATATTATCAGATTTTGAATGTATTGGCTCCATTCTGAACTCAGCTGTTCTCGATCATTTCTAGTGATCAATAGTTTTTCTTCTGTAGACATACACAAGAATTGCAGAAAGGTTCGGAGTTTCCCATACAAGTGTGTCCAGAATGTTGCAGCGATTCAGGGAGACAGGTATGAATGTCCGAAGACCAGGACAGGGTAGACCATGGGTAACAACTGCCACTCAAGAACGTTACTTGAGAGTTTCTTCGTTGAGACAACGGTTTGCAACCGCTCGCCTCCTTCGAAGTCATCTTGAGCAAACTCATGGGGTGCAAATTAGAACTCGGACAATAAGAAATCGCCTCAGAGAATATGATTAAAGGCCTCGTGTCGTGGCCCAGCTGTTACCCCAGCCCATCGAAGGGGGCGTTTGGATTTTACGAGAGAGCATATCCATTGTGAAGTCTAGATTCTGCCTCTACCATTGTGATCAACATCCCCTTGTATACAGACGTCCACATGAAAGATATGCTTAGTGCAATTTCCTGAATACTACTGGTTTCGGGGTAGGATCGATTATGGTATGGGGTGGAATATCTTTGACAGCTCGCACATACCTAGTGATCGTTGATGATGGAGCTGTGATTACTAAAAGGTATATAAGGAACATTCTTGAAGAGCATGTAGTGCCATTTGCCCCATACATTGGTGAAATTCATTTTTATTTTTATGGACGATAACGCCAGACTCCATCGTACGCGCATCGTAAGATTCGGTGAAATCCTGAATTTTTCTTTCATTTAATGTGTCTTGTTTCATTTAAAACCTTCCCGAGAGAACATAAAAATAAGATAATAAAGAGTTAAAATTGAGATTTTCAGAATGTGCGTTAATTTTTTGCGCAGTGTACTTTGTTCTGCGTCTATCGACTACGAATCTGCGCCCTCCTTTCGGTAAAATCTTCTTCGTTGATTCCTTTCATTTCTCCACTCACTCGGTGGATTTGTTAGAGAATATTTTTCTATCATTTTCCATTCGGAAGATCTTCATGAACAAGTTCGAAAACTCAAGATTGAGCTGTTTCAATTGAATAAGATCACCACAAAACATGCCTTATATGGTTCTCTTATCCTGAAGAGCGGATCATCAAAGGATTGGAACGAAACAAATCAGCAAAAAGCAAAAAAACGGCGATATTAAAAAGTAGTCCAACAAGGACTGATATAAATTGGGTAATTCGCGCTTGCCAATTTAAACCAACACGAAAATTGTCGAGTTAATTCGCAGAAACGAGCTTGTTGATCATCCAATTCCTTTTCGGCACCTCTTGAGTCGACAAAAACAAATCGTTCGTTCGAAAGTGATGAAATTACACAGGAAAACAGCAATATACGTGCGAAAAAAAGTCGAATCGAACGCACCCAACACAGTGGCGACTCGTGAATATTCATTATTTGCGACAGATACCTTACATACAAGTACTGAATCTGGCGCTTATTAGATACTTCTTTTAGTGGAGGATTACCAACATTTTGTTGTTATTTATTTTGAGTAATGAATGCTGCGAGTAATTGACGTTTTCAGCTCTTAATGAGGATCAAGAAATAAGCGTTTTCTGTAACATAACATTCAGGATATCGGTTGAAAAATTTCTTGTGTGACCCACAGTTTTTTTTCCCTCCCTAATGGGTGTTGTTTACTTTCATGGTCAACTTACACAAATTTGCTTTAACATCCACCCTATCAACCAGATTCAACGCCCAGCGACTACTACCTGTTCATAGGCCAAAAAGCAAATGCTTCCGGAAAATATTAGGCTCGAAAGAAGAAGTCATAGCCTATTATGAGGCAAAATAAACCATTTCACAAATAATGTATCGAAATATTAAAGCCATGTTTGTCGTTTTGTACCACTCTAGAGGGCAACTATGTTGATGTTGATCATACCTTATCCAGTTTATGACAACTGACGTTCTGACTGCCATCAGTGCTATCTTTTCAAACTGTTTATGAACAACTTATGTATTCCAATAAAGTATTATTGAAACAAGAGATCAGTGAATAGTTTCATTCTGACAAATTCAGTTTAGAGTTAAATTTTCTGATAAGAGATATTGGATTGACACTGCCTTCCTTAGCTAGCCGACACTGATTCAACCGTAAATTCACAGTCCCATTGATGAAATACCAAAACAAACAGGTTCCACAGTATTTATGCGCAATGCTCTCGACCCTCAGCGATTTTTTTTCTAGTTAGAATAAGCTCAAGCTGAAACATGTAATTTGAGTTCGAAGTGGTATCGTTAGGTATATTGATTATTTTGCATATGTTGACGCGAAGGTATGCTATTATTTCTTAAAAAAAAAGGATACTTGGACTTCAATCCATTCTATTAGCATATTAATGAACTTTTCTGTTCATAATTATCGTTTTTTATTCGACGCAAAACCTGTATTTAGTGCTAAACAAGATGCAAAAACGACTTAGGAGGTAAATGTTGCGATTCGTGTAAAGATGTGATAAGTATACAACTACATTTTAATACAGGATGATTTTTGAAAAACCGGATGAGTTGAATACTTCGATCGTGTCATATCAATGGTATTGCTACATAATTGTTCATTGTATGGCATCTGACTTGTTGCTGAGTGTCACATATTATCTTCAAGTCGATGACTCGTGAAAACGGCTAATGAAATGTTGAAATAGGTACTAAAATTATGGGTATCACCCATGATTATGATGATTTGGAAATAAAGAAGGAGAAGAACTTTTTTCTGTATAAACACTCCAGTTACTGAGATTCATTCGAAATCTGGAAATGGACAGCGTGCTAAAGGACAAGTACCGTAGACATCTCGAGGAATATTGAGCGTGTAAGACCATTTGTTTGCAGTGCGTAGACTCCCTTTAATTGAATCTTATTTTTTGAATATTCCAAGTCTAGGATAAGCTGAGAAACTGAGGGAAATATTCTCTTGAGTACGTACACATTTCTTCGTATTGTTGGTGATTTTGGATCAAAAAGATTAAAATTAATGCGAAAACGTTACTGCACAATAGCTTGAAAACTAGACTGATTGCACCTTCAGAATGTAAGACTCAACAAACTCTATCGTTAAAAAAACAAGTTAAGGCTGCTTACTAGGCTTAATTTAGTTTAGTTAGTTTAGTTTGAATAGGGGTTACAGTTCACTGCGACCACAAGGTCTATTGTACCCCCTTACAGAGCTGTTTGGACCATACCCTCACAGCTCTTCTTCCAGTTCCAGAGAAGACTTCAACGAGGCTAGTTCCTCACTCTTATACAAGTTCTCTCCCAAGGAATTATTTCCTTACGCTCGCAATTGCAAAGCATTCTGTGACTAGGTGAACGAAGGTTTCTTCCTCCTTCCCACAGAAGCTACACTCGTAGCTTTGGATCTTGCTGTTTCAAAGTTCAGAAGGAACTTAGTGGAATGATCCATCCCTGGGAGATTCCGCCAGAGTTTTTTCCTCTCGGCTTTCTCCTTCTCCAGAAACTCCTTCTTATAGGTACATTTACCTATACCACAGAAGGGTTCTGGGCCGATGAGTGACATTCGTTCACCCTCTTTGGCAAGTGTATTGGCCTCTTTGTTTCCTTTGATTCCTGAATGGCCGGGACCCCAGAGTAAAAAGACCTTATTTCTTGCCTACTCAGTGCAGATAGGTAGTCACCGTGTCAATTCGCCACAATCTAATCTACAATCACAGTATAACATTGTAAACCATAAAAAACTCCGCATCGCAGCTGACAAAGAATCCGTTATATACCTTTCCATTATATTTCCACGTTTCGGCGCAATATATCACCCTCTTCGAACTCTCTGATAATAAATATCAACTTGCGATCGCCAAGACTTAACACGATAAAGACAAATTCGAGAGTTATATAGTCCCAGAAGAACAAAGAGGTGGTCATTTTTGTTCTGGGAACAATTGAACGAGTGGGTCAAGAGAGCCTCGTTGTTATTGATATGAGTATGTTGTTGAACACGCTATGAATTGTATCAGATAGATGTTTAAGATTGTATTTCGCTTCGTGCTGAGGTAGGATGCTCCATCTTGTGCATGGCATGTGTGTAGGTATATTTCCTCGTCATTGTTTCCAGGAAACGAACTGATGAAAGTTAATATTGGATTTGATTTGAGACTTAAGAATAGATATCAGATTCTGAAAATCTGAAAGCTTTCACTGCTATTGAAGTGATATTTAGGACTAATTATCGCTGTTATAATCTTTTGGAGAGAATGATCCCCTAATATGGGTCTCTAACATGTCCTCGAATACTTGACGTTTCGGAAGATCAATTAGAAATCCCGAGCTTTTTCGTTAAACCCTCTTGGTTAGAGCGCAGTTCTTTTCGAATATCGAGGATATTTCAAGGAAAAGGATGAGTGTAATTTAGGACATAGGGTGATACATACAAATTTGGAAATTCACATCGAAAACATACGATATACAATGCATCAGTCAGATAATTCTTCCCACCAGTTGCACAGATGAATAGTCGAGATAATCAAGTGCTGTAACTGAATGAATTTCGTTTTATTGCAATAATCTAGTTTCGTCTCTCACTTATCGCAGTATGGTAGGGAAACTGCAGTACACGTATAGAATTATTTAATTTGTCAGGCTGCCCAAAATACTCGATTCAAGTATTTACTGTTGCCTATCATACTGAATGAATTACGCTCAACGTGAGAGAGAGACAAGACTAGAATATTGCAATAAGACAACGGAGTTCAGTGTGTTACAGCACGTCATTGTCTCGACCACATCTGTGCAACTGGACAGAAGAATTGTCTGTCTGATGCATTGTATAGTATATTTCAGATGTGAATCTCTAAACCTGTATATTGATTATCCTTTACTAATGATTTTTTCTGTTTGTTGTTGTTTTTAAAATGCAATTTGAAAAAAAACAGATGTTTCAAAGGAGAAAAGAAATGAATATGAATATTTCAGGTCAAAAAAATCATATGAGCATTACACTTATGGAGGGTTTTACCTGAGGTTTTTTCTTGGGCTTTTGTACCGTTCACAGAAATTTATGATGCTCTGTTCACATTTTCCTCTGCTTGTACTCTGAAATGCTCATGCTTCACCTATTGTTTTATAAACGAAAGTTATATAAAACTATATCTGAGAAGAATATATTCTATATATTTCATTCAATGTCAACTGAAAAAGTGAAAGAGGTAAACAAAGTATCATTATGCTACGAAGAAACTCAATCTTATGAAGAAAAAAGACTAAATACATAAAGGAAAAGTAAAAGTCAAATGTAAACCAATACACACAGTAGCATGAACATAAAATGATGAACAAATTTTAGATAATTGAGGGGGTTTTCCAATAGACGTAAAAGAGATAAGTTACTTCTTACTCCTACGTATACCAGAAAGCTCCTGAAGCAAAAAGTGCATCAAGGTTAACCCCTGCTGGACCTTAGCTTCTCTACTGGCTTTCAAAACGCCAATATAAGGCAGCGCTGTGGTCCAGCAATGGGAGTTGAATAACAGAATAACCATCTGGAGAAATACTCCTGAACTTACTCAGGCCACAAAATTTGTGATGATTTTCCTACCAACTACCAGAAAGCTCGTGAAGCTGCCACGAGTTGAGCTTAAGCTGATGATGGGACTGCTGACACTGTCGGTACAAATATCATTTGTAGCGCATGGAGAAGTCAGGAGATGAGATTTGTGAGCAGGAGGTGCTGAAGTAGAATTGGCTGTCTTGAGAATAATTCATATGGAGAAACTGGTCCTTGCTACTCATGTGGTAACGGCCAAGGCTCCCTGGGTCGGTTTATCAATGCCAACGTCCTCCTTGTTTCCATGAATGAGTAGGGTAGAGAACAAAGATCTACATGGTCACAGTTCCCGTAAGGCTAACCCTGCCATAAAGAATCCAGTTCTTAAAAACATGATGATAATGCTTGTGTCATATAAATGTCAAAATTTTGGTTTAATAGATAAATGAATTAACTGACCGTTTCGAATTGCGCCAGTTGTATCAAATTTTCCCAGATGTAGTTTCAAATAACCATTCATAATTGAAGAGTAGAAATTCAAAAGGGTCTAAGTGCCACTTTCACGAAAATCTTAGATTTCATTCTTTATGGGGTTTATGTGCCAAGGTCGATAGCGTACAAAACGTACTATGTGCCATCCGTTAGACACAGTCATAATTTCTGATGAACAAAACTGCGCTTGCTGTAAGCACCATCATCTGTTTTACGTTAAAAGGGTCTAGCTGCCAAATTGTTTTTTGGCACTTAGACCATTTTGAATTTTCACTCTTTAATCTGAAAATGATTATTCGTAGAACTCGAATGTAGAAACCAAGTAGGTAATCCTCACCAGTTTCTCCGCCATTTCTTTCTTAGTTACGTCCAGAAACATCTTTACCCTCTGACTCATCGTCGAAATATTGCGAATCTGGCGAAATTCCGCAATACCGACCAGACGGTCATCGATATCTGGTAGCAATCAAGCTTCCAGCTATTGATTCTCTCTGGTCTTTACCGAGGAATGCATAATGGCTCGTAATCGGCCTAAACGACCTTTAAATTGGACGCAAGCGGTGCGTTAAACTTGCCCAATTCGCGGTTATCGAGTACGCCTTCCGCTTCCTGGCCGAAAGATGGACCGCGTGGCCTGCAGATCTTGCTGATTTGCATCGAACCGTTCGGGTGAGTTGGTGGGACCCCACGCGAATCGGTTTTTTCGGTCGAGGATGGTCGTTAGGTTGCAGATTTGGCGATAATGAAGTTTTAATAGTGAGGTCTTAAATATCGATTAGATTGGGAGATGCGATGTGAATCTGGCTGGCTTGAAGGCTGTGGACTGGTTTAATTAGGTGGTGACATGTTTAGTACGCTCATTACGTTTTAAGAGTGCCTGGGCATTGTGGTGTTGAAGGAACTGAAAAATCTGATAAACTTGCAAAAAGTGTATCACTGTTAACACCAGCTGGACCTGAGCGTTCTGTGGGCTAGAAAAAGCCCAATATAAGACAGCGGTACAGCAGCGTTACACCTAGGACATGATGTGTCTTCGGCTCTTCCCCACAGCATGAGAGACTTGTTGCATATTTCATGGCCAGTTCTTATTCTATTCAGGTTGATCCAATGTCTACGTCCAAGGTAGAAGCCTTCTTCTTTCGATGTTGGGTCTTCTTCGATTGAAAGATTGGTAAGTTGGCTGGCTGTCCTGACCAGGGGTAGCCTGTACTTCAGTCTCAATTGAGGGTTTGTGAGAAGTGCAGTGTCATTATGAAAAGGAAAAGCGTAGGATTATTGATCAGTTTATCATTTTGAAACTTGAGAGCAGAAGCCGTCTCAGTTTTGGCGGAGCCATGTTACTGAGGACTGGAAGCCATGCTCTAGGAGTAGTTCTTAAAGTTCCATTAAAGACTCTCATTGTCTGATTGAGTTGGGTATCAACCAACTTGATATGATGGCTATTGATCCAAACGAAAGCACAATATTCTGCGGCAAAATAGACTAACGCAAGTGCACTTATTCTTGAAGTTTCAGCATTGGCTCCCCAATAGGAATTCGCGATTTTTGAATAACATTTTATCGGGTTTTCACTTTGGAGGCGACATTGCTCAAGTGTTGTTTAAATATGAGGGTCCGATCAAGTGCCACACCAAGATACTTAGGATGTTTATTGTCTGCCTCTATGTTGTTGAGGTGAAAGGTCGAAAACTCATTTTTATTTGGCAGATCTAAGTGATTCGCATCAAACCGTTTGGATGAGTGGTGGAACCCAAGCGAATCGGATTTTTTGTCGAGAACGGCTGTGAGGTTGCAGATTTGGCGATAATGGAGTTTTAAAGGTGATAGGTAGATTTAAATTGTCGATTTTATGAGGAGATGCGATGTGAATCTGGCTGGTTCGAAGGCAGAGGCTAGTTTGATTAGGTGGTGACATTTTTAGTGCATTTATTACGCTTTGAGAGTACTCCGCTATGGGTGAGGGAGAACTGTAGAGTTGAGGGAAATAAAAAAGTCGATATACTTGCCAAAATTGCATCACGGTCAACATCAGCTGGACTTGAGCCTTTGTTTCGGTTTGGAAAAAACAATATAAGGCATCGGTGCAGCGATGGGAGTTGAATAACCCTCTGGAGAAAAACTTCTGGACTTACTCAGGTCGAAACATTCGTGATGATTTCACCTACATTCACAAGAAAGCTCCTGAAGTTGTCACGAGCTGAGCTTCGGGTGATGGTGGAACTGCTGATGGGGCACTGTTGGTACAAATAGCGTTTGTACCATATGGGAAAGTAACAGATGAGATTTGCAGGCTCTCTGGATTAGAAGCAGGTCCTAGATACCCAAGAGGTAATGGCGAGGTTGTTGGTTTTATTTATTCCATTGACGACTTCCTTGGACTTCCATAAATGAGTAGGGTAGTACTGGTGGGAGTTGGGAACCTCTTTATCAACGTCTTTATGGTGACCAGATTTCGATTGTTTTGCATTATAACTCTAAATCAACTGGATATAGAAATAGGAACTTGACGGTCTTATTTTCTTAGAAAAGAAGAAAGTTAAAAACCGCAGATCGCTGTTACTTTTAGTTTTTGATTTACAGGTTAAAATTTTTCATATAGTTTATACGTTGAAATTTGTGGTGATTAACAAAGTCGCACCAGTATTTCTCTGCAAACAGAATTTTCGTTTTCCCAGTATTTGGAAGCCCTCGAAGAATTCTTCAGGTTTTTATCTTGAAATAGCAAATTATATTTCAGGCAGTACTGGTTGGTATCTTCCTCCGGAATCATGCATGAACGATTCAAAGTTCAAACTCAGGCTCTCCGACTTCTTCTTTTTTTTGAAAGTATATTACCAATTAATAACAATCTCAAGATCAGCAAACAAGAAATTCCAGGATTTTTCAGACCCATCGCCAACAACTAAATGTACCTCATTCCCCACGCCCACTGCAATGTGATAATTTGAAAAACCACGACGTACCATGGCTCCCATGATTAAGCGCGTCGTTACCTTAATCCTGATACCATCTCCACAGCTGTCTCGATCATGAACCAACATTATATTCAATTTCTCGCCGATGTCTAGATGTGCAGTGGACGTCGTTCTCTCTTGTTTTTCCATTTGATACACGTACCACCAGAGGTGATTACGCAGGATCGTGCAGTACGCTGCGTTATTATTGTTATAGAAATGGGCAATTTACAATGGGCTACGTGATAATATTGCCTTCGAACGCATGCTCGTTGGGCAAGCGGGGGAGTCGGTTCTACGTAGTCAGAGGTCGTGCTGGTACTTCTGCTGTGACAGGTGTAATTGTTCCTAGAATCCTTCTACTGGCGAACGTCGGTGTTGAATAGGATTTTGTCGTTTTTCGGTCTGCCTAGATCGTAGATTGCACGCTGAGATACGTCGGTGCAGTTGGGCATTTTATGGCTTGTTTCTTCTGAAGAAATACATGCATAAGTTGTCATTTGAAATAGACGATTTTCCAATAAGAGGTGTTATTTTGAATATCCTGCTATTTCGGTAGATGTCACGTTTGAAGCTGACATTTTTCGACATTTGACAAGTAGAACCAACGCCACTGATAAAAATGGAACGATACACTCTTCAAGAACGAATTCAAATTCTTGAAATTCGCTAAAAAAATGGTGAAAATTTGGCGGAGACAGTTCGTAAAACTCGAACATTTTTGGGTCGTCGTGAAGAACCTTGTCGGACGGCAATAAAAAAATTTGTGGAAAAACTGGAGCTGTTTGGACAAGTCAGTGATGTGAAGAATAAAACCCGTGCACGTCGCTCAAGAATAGCCGAGAATATTGCTGCTGTAGCCTAGGTTTGTCCATTCCTCGACGTTCTTTGAAATTAGGCATTCCACAAACGTCATCACACCGTATTTTGATCTGGACAACGTTTACTTTCAACAAGACGGCACTACGTACTACACAAGCAACGAAACCATTGATCTTTTGCGGGAAAAGTTTCTTGGCCGTGTTATTTCTCGAAGAAGTGATCACAATTGGCCACCGAGATCTTGTGATTTAACACCTTGCGACTTCTTTCTTTGGTGCCACGTGAAAGAGAAGGGTCTACGCCAATAGCCCAGCGTCGAAAATGGAATTCGTGAGGCTATCGATGACATAGGGCAGCCACTTTTCGATTTGGTTATGAAAAATTTCATTAAAAGGATATGGTGATGTTATTTTCCACTATTAATGGCATGGCCTTTTCTTTATAATTAAATAAGTATCCGATCATTTATATTGAAAATGGCATTTTTCTTTATCAAAATAACACCTCTTATTGAAAAAACCCTTTACAAGTAAAAAAACAGATAGGAGGTGAGTTTTTAATGAAAAATGTTAGTTAGAGCCTTCTTTACGAGTATAATACATTATTTCTCTAATGCACTGCACTGAATATTTTTCTATTGTTCAAATTTTCCATGACCATCGTTTATGAAGGTTTTGCATTGAAAAATGTTGGTTGATACAACTGATTATTACAGGTTTTTTCTGAATTGATGCGAATGATTCAGGGGGAAATTCGAAATCTTTGTTCAATTTGTGACAAAAATCTCTCCTTTTTCGTGACAGCTTCGGGAGTTTTTTGGTATACGTAGGTAGCAGAAATCATCACGAATTGTTTGGTCTTAGTAAGTCTAGAAGTGTTTCTTCAGAATCCAGAGTTATTCAACTCCAATCGCTGAACCGCTGCCTTATGTTGGTCTTTTCAAAGCCCACAGAAAGGCTGAGGGCCAGCAGTTGTTTACCTTGATGCTCTTTTTGCAAGTTTATCAGATTTTCAATTTCTTGAGCATCAAAATATTTCAGCTAATGATTTGTCATGGAGAAATAACTCACACAACACCTCCCTTCTCGTATTTATGAATACTTAATATCAAAAACAACTTGAAAAAAACGTTCATTTCAAGAATGAAGTTCCCAAAAACTTGAACAATCCATTGGGAATGCATTACGACTATGATAACGTATTCATTTCCTTTGACTTCTACTCCGAAGAGCTTTCACAATCCCCATCATTCATCTTTCATCTTTGAAGTCTCGAACGTATCGATAGAACCGATGCTTCTGAACACACACAATAATGACATTATGAGTGGTTTTCAGTGTATGAGATACGTTGGGATAAGAAGCCGAGTGTGCGAGATGAATTGATGTTACGAATACGATTCTGATATTTACATAATCATTTTGATGTTGATGGTATCTTTGGTGAGCTTTGAAGCGTTTCTATTTCGGTCAGCTTGACTGCCTTCACTCGCGAAATTATCGGATACTTTTGTTTTATTTCCGTGGCTGTTTTTATCGGGGGGATTTGGAGAATGTGGATAATGGTTTCTTTTTCCTATTAATGATTTTATTTCTGTATGGAACGTAAACTTGCAGAATAACTGAATAAAATAGGAGAAGACTGGAAACAGTTGAAATGGACGTACTCCGAAGATCATCACGCCTACAGAAGATCAGGAACGACGAGATACGAAGACTTATGAAAGTGGAAAGAACGTTGTACATAGAAGCAGAACAACTCATCTGGTATGATCACTTACAGAGAATGGACGAACAGAGGCTTCCAGAGAAGGTATTTAAATGGGTGTAAGCACAACGACGAAAAAGAAGACAACCAAAGAAAACCTATAATGAGGATGTTATCAAAGCCATGAGTTCCAGGGATTCGAGACAGGACAATGGAATGACAGAAAGGGGGTGGCGAAAAGGCATCAGACAACGTCGAACGACGTTATGATCCCTATTATATATAATATATTTCTGTATTTTGAGTATCTATAGTATATCGTATCGCTAGCTTTGTGGAAGAAAGCATCGGACTGGTAATAGAAGTTCGAATCCGGTCCAGTATAGTCATAAGATGGCAGCCTCATTGAATATCGGGATAAAATTCAATTATTCCAAAAGCTGCGCAAATCAGAACTGATTTTTTTATTCAGACAAACTTGCACGCATCTGAGGTGCTCTGTTATTCAGCTCGCTGCCTCATATTTTGGTCTTTTTCAAGCCCACAGGAGGACTCGGGTCTAGCAGGTGATTTACTTTTTGTGAGTTCATCGGCTTTTCATTTCCTTCAGTACCATAATGCCCTGGTACTCATAGTAAGATCACTTTATTGCCCCTTGCCAGTTGGTTGATGGTGTTACGGTACTCCAAGACCAGCACAAACCCCTGGCAGTGTGATTGCAAGAATCTCAGCATTGTGTGGTGATGTCGACATGCGCCTCCTTGAGTGTTATTTTAAAATAATCCTGAGCACTTTCCAGTGATTTACAGATCTTTAAGTTTAGGCCCATACACCCCAATGCCAGTGCCTCTTTCTGATTTTGATGCATTGGTTAACCATATGGATGAATTTTTATCCGAGCGACTTAGGAAACTTATAGCAGTCAGCTACGAGTATGACCGAAAATGTGGTAAACATAAGAATATAAGGAAATAATGTACCTATTGCACATTAGTTCCTGATTGTGAGCACAAAAGTATTTGGGAATAGTGTACTGCGCCTTTAGCAGTCCTATCATCACCCGAAGCTCAGAATGTACGGGTAAGAAAAATCATCACTATTTTTTGGCCTAAGTAAGTCTAGACTTCCAGAGTAATACATCACAGTTCAAATTCATGCAGATATTTATCTAATATCATGAGGGCTGCAGATTCCCTTGAATATCTTAGGAACAAAAGGACAAAGTTTGTGACAACTTTGACTTACGCCATATGTCAAAATATCGCAATCAAGAAGCGCGCCAGAAATACATTCCACGGGAACGCAGAGATTATATCACCCGTTTCCATAATTTTAATCGAGCAATTATATCACCCGAACTATTAATCGAATTCCATTATTATAACGAATGAGAAATTTAAGAAGCAGCGCTTTTATAAAGTAGACGTAGGTATTTATGAGAAAACAATGCCGATTGCGAACGCAAGATATTTCTAATCGATTAGACACGATAATTCATTGATGGTATTCAGTTTTGGTGTTCAACGTTGAAAGGAATAATGTGCAGTACATTATCCCCTTCTATTTTCCTTATGAGTTTTTCGAAGCTAAGGGTTGAAGGGGATAATGTGCAGTATATTATTCTCGAATTTTCTTGTGCTAATAATCTAGAGGATAATGTACAATACATATTCCTTTATATTCTTCTCTTCACAACATCCACATAGAACACTGTCAAAAGATTTGTATATTCCTATAGCTTACATTCAACTACCAGGGTAGAATTCCTATCACAGCTCAAGTTCATGGAAGTTGTTTAACAAAATAATATCACGGGAGCTGCAGAGTCCCTTAGATATCAGAGCAATGAAAATGAAAAGTTGGTGACAACTTCGACTTATGTCATATGTCAAAAAGTCTTAAGGAAGAATCGCGCCATAAATACATAACTTCAGGTTAAATTATCGAATTCCGTAGAAACTCCGCATTATATCACCCGTTTCCAATAATTTTATCGAGCAATTATGTCACCAGAACTGTCAATCGATTCGCTGAATTCCATTATTACGAATGAGAAATTTAAGGAGCAGCTCTTTCATAAAGTACCTTTTGCGTTCTTAACGGGCGCCTTTTTCCGAAACCGGCACCCAGGGCGGACACGTATTTACGAGAAAACAATGCCGATTACAGAAAGGAGGTCGTCGTCTGTACGACAGACAGACAATTAATAGGGCAGTTGTCTTACATAATTTTTTTTCGTTCAGTTTCTCAGTCTACGGAATTGATTAATTGGGCATTGAAAAAGTGTGCGCGGATACGTTAGGCAATCGCCATTTTTATTTTGAGACGCAGAGATTGATGGATGTCGCCGTTTATGGGGGCCTGTAGAGCCTAGACTGTTGGGATATTATGTACTAATAGACGTGGAAAAAAGAACACTCAGTTATAATTGATATACCTATTACAAAATATTTCTTGGGTTGTGTTTGTTTCATTTAGGGCAAAAAAGATTATATTTAGCTTTGTTGGGTAAATGTCGATCTCCGCTAAAACATAATAATTGTACAATCGATTGGCATTTGACCATTTAAACTATAACTTTTTTCTTTAATTATCCGTCGTTTGTGTGTCAAGATTCAAATAGGTAGATCGAAGTCAAAGTTTTCGAGAGATTGGCTGAACTCTCACACAATTCGACTCGATGTTCAGATACTACATTTGGGGATCGTCAGGTGAAAGTCTTGCACTGGCAGTAGAGTCGAGGGCACTAAAAACAGTGATTCTTCGTTAATTTCTTTAATTTCTGTTGAAGGCGGAAATATCCGACATATCGCGCATCTATTGGAAATCTCGTGATGGAAAGTTCCAAGACCAAACTACTTGATCTTGAAAAACTATGAGCACCCTCAGAGTCAGGGTCAACAGTGGTTTTTCATTTAACTAAGAGTTTAACACTGATCTTACAGAACTCTCAGAGAGAAGGAAACAAGATAACACTGAAAAGCCCAAATGGCTTCACGTACGAAATCTCGTGACTGATTTGCAACAAGCCTCTGAAGCGTCTTTCAATTAAGAAGAACCAAGATATATCCGACATAGTTTTCATGCTTCATGTCAAAATCTAGCAACTGATGCACGACTGCAAGCAAAGTCCTCGATAGTGAGAAGTCTGGAGGACCCTAGAGTGAGAGGACTGAGACAACAGTGAAGAGCACCGAAAGTACCCGATAATCTCATCAAAGTCTCTTGTCTGATATACGTCCAGTCCCTGAATTGATCCACGTCTTAAGTCTTTAATCCTGAGAGACCTTGTGAAGAGCCTATTGAGTTACCCAAGTACTCCTGAAGCTGGATATGATGATAAGACTGCCCCGGGGAAAATCAGCAGTTAAGATTTGCAGGCCTCTGTGGTCAAAAGCAGAAACAGCTCAACATAAATATGGTAAAGAAGTGTGCAGATCTGGTTGACTTAAGAACAATTCATATGAGGGAACTGGACCTGGATAAGCAAGAGGTACCGGCCAACGCCAAGGTTATTGGTTTAAGCAACGCCATTGACGACCTCTTTGGGTCTCCACTAATGAGTAACTACCTCACTCGTATAATAACAATAATAACCAAATACTACTTTCGACTCCATTTGGCAGAAAACAAGAAATATAGTCAACTATGTTTTTCTCGGTAATTTTCTCCGACTTTTCAGATTCGACATATTCCTCTTACACTGTAAAACAAAGTAACAATTTCTCTTGTAAACTAAAAACCATCCTTGTGCATCATCGACACATCGTAAAGCAAGCTTACCAAACGCATCATTATTTTCGAATCAGCGAGTCCCTCTAAAAACAAACTTTCCAGAAATCGATAGTTTTCCTATGTTCGCGAAAAATCGTATGGCCCGATCGTGTCGAACGGCCAATATCCGACTTATTTCTAGAGCGGGAGACAAGTATAAATCGTGTAACGACGATTCGAAAATAGAAGTGTGGAGAACGGAATCGCGAGTATATTGTTCTGTTAGCTAATCGGATACGCCAAATAAACATCTATTCTTGTACATCAGCGGTCTTTTCCAACTACATTTATCATTTTTCGTGTATTTTTGGATCGGGCGATGGTGGTTTCTCGATTGGCGATTCATGATCGAAAAGATTCGCGATACCATCGATATTATTGGAATAGGCAAATTGAAGAGTCCTTTTT
>CM024242.1:96698313-96755581 GCA_013421045.1 Propylea japonica
GCTGTGTCCACATTCATCGTTTGATCGAATTGGAATGGTATCCCAATAACCGGAACATTATTGTTTATTGTTTCTTCCATGGAATTCAAACCCCATGGGTAATAAACAGTTTGACTTTGAATGAGCTGAAAGAAATTTCTGTTGATCAGGTTGGGCTAGGGTACCTATACTTGAGGGGGGTGAATCTACGTGTAATTTTAAGAAATAAAGTTCATTAAACATGGGTCTGTAAAAGCTTTGTTACGGAGCTACACGTTGTTGAAATTACCAAAAAAAAATTGTCCTTTCTTCATAACTCCTGCAGTTTTTGAGATATTCAGTACAAATTCGGAATACGAGCCATCATCATTGCACGTCTGAATCTTAACTTCTTCTTCTTCTTTTCTCGGTGCCTTTACCGGCCGAACTGAGGCCTAGTGGCCAATTGTCACCGCATCGTTCCATAGAGACTCAGCTCCTCAGACACGAAGACAGAAACGTCGCGAGCCTGCCAGGAGTGGTCCCTCTCACCATAGGATAGAAGGTGTTGGATTTTCTAGGTGTGTTGACCTTAACTCAGTAAGGTTTCCACAGTTGAAAAAATAATGCTCAACCGTTTCATCAGTACTCCTGCACCACCGGCATAGGGAGCAGCTCGTCAATCCCATTCTCTTCAAATGCTTGTTAAACAGGTGACCAGTCAATGCACCAGTCAGCAGACCGAGTTGTTTCTCTCCAGCATCAGAAGCCTATTGACCTCAGATCGCGAGGACGGTCTCTCAATGAGAATCCTCGACCACCTCAGGCCACCCCTGCGCTCATTCCGAGGAAAATTCCCTGTTCAGCCAGTTCCTGAAGAAACTTCTGACAGATGTGCGACAGATTGGCAGCGAAGGCTTCGGACCAACAAATGCTAATCCGGCTCCCCGCCTAGCCAGTTCATCGCGCACGTTACCAGGTATATCCGCATGAGCCGGACACCAGATCACTTTCAAAAAGTTATCAGAGCCAGCCCACGCAGAGCTTTCCTGCTCTTTACCAAAAAAGAATCAACTCTAACATCGGATAGAGATTTCAGAGTTCCCTGGCTGTCGAACATATATAAATGTGCTGGCCAGAGTATCCCCTGCGAATATTTTCCAGTGCTCATGCAAGAACCGCAAATAGCTCAGCCTGCACAATGGAACAGTCCTTCCCCAGAGGGATAGCCTGATTGAAGTGAGGACCCCGATTCCGGCCCCAGACCCTGTTGCTGTGGCAGAGCCATCAGTGAACCAGATGGGACCCTCTGGACTAAGAAGCATGTTTGATGAAGACCATAGGTCTCTGTCGGGAACAATTACCCTGTAGGGTTCGTCGAAGTAGAACTTAGTGCCCGCGCGGTCACCTCTTGGAGAAGGGGAGCGTGAGCATCCTTAACCATTTTGAGGACCCTCGCGTGCCCAGTGAAGAGTCCTCCATCGCGCCATTGTCCCCGTTCCCAGATTCCTAGAGCTGTCTTCATAGCCACCAGAAAAAAAATAGAAATACTCGATAGGTATGCCCAAAATTTGCTTTTATTTGATAGTTTGTCATCTGAGACAACTCAGCTCATTCAATATCAACATAGCTACAATTGTTCAATAATTTTTACTCGAGAACGGTTACAGATACGAAAAATTAGGTACAGGGTCAAAAAAGTTGCCTAGGCTAAATTGAACGAAGATATCAAAAATGATTATATGCTGACCAGTTTAAGCGGGAAAAAGGAGACATGGCCCCGAAATAGAAAAACACCCTGTAGATTCCAGTTAAGATTAGGACGTGCAATGATGGAGATTGCTCGCATTTCAAATTTGGACTGAATATCTCAAAAACTGCAGGAGTTATGGGGAAAAAAAACCAATATTTTTTGGCAATTTCAACACCCTGTAGCTCCGTAACGAAGCTTATGCAACCCATGTTTATATTTCTTGAAATGATACATAGATTCATCCCCTCAAGTTGTAACATCCTATTATGTAACAACCTATACCTATAGTTCATTTCTGAGTCTTCAGATTCACACATTTTTGACGAATTACATTCATATATTAACTATTGAGTTATTAAGAGGAGTGGGGATAAAAATCATTCATGAAATGATGACGTCACGACCTTCATTTCTGATCTTTTCATGTTTACAAGGTGGAACATCGAAAATACTTGTACCCTAATCAACTACTGCATTCTATTGACAGAACACTGTATCATATCTCTCGAATGATTTCCTGAAGTGCTCAGAATACCGCATGACTCATGTGTTTTTAAATTCCTCATCGAAAACTTAGTCCCGATGATTGAAAACACCACTTGAGTGCCTACTTTAATAATTACTATTAAAGTGATAGTATAATCCTAATCAATCAGATTTTATTCCTTAATACACGGAACCTGTAGTTTTCCGGGAATTTGAAGTGGAAAATCTTCACATGGAGGATCTAGACCCTCTGAGAGATGTTTATTTAAATACGAGTATGAAATGGATTCCGAGAATGATTATATGTCAAAATTGGCTGTAGATTCTGAAGAACAGTTAAGGGCTTTAACTCAATTCGGTTTTTTCTACGTGAGGACAGAGAAAATTCATTCACCTTTAAATTATCAGCAAATTCAGAAATCTAACCACAAAAACAAAGTTTACCATTCTACATAACAGTGAATTGCCATCACAGTTAGATAAGGACTATCCAGGATCTCTCGGAATTGTTATTTTCAACTTACAGAGCAATGCAGCTTGAGAAATCCACTTCTGGGTAAAAACATTCTTGGTTTTCCTGGCATTTCATCAGTTCCCATTTCACAACGACATTGTAGGGTAACGCCGCAAAAACTTTGATGAATATTTCCCTCACTTCATCTGGTAGGTCACAAGTGTTTATATTCGAACCCAAACTGAAGTACACAACGCCATTCGTGCTTTCATCCAGGAATTTTTTCAGTTCCTTCAAAATGATTCATGCATTAAAAAATTTCTACAAGCGAAGCTATGGAAAATTTCGAATTGAATCATTGAAAATTCCAGAACTCCTAGACTTCGAATTGCCGAAATATCTCCACATTTTATTTAGAATTTGATTAGAAAAAAATGCATTTATATGATTTGAAATGTTATTTTTTGAATATTCATAACACTCTGATTGAGTCCAAATTTTATATGTAGCTGCTCAAAAATAATATATCAACTAGTGAAAATTTTCCAGAAGACCTGATGAGAGACGATAAAAATAATTTTTTTCCGATAATGCATTCATTTTGAACTTAATGAGGGCTGCCGTTTTTTCCTCGCTAGTTGGCGCCTCTGTTGCGTGAGGTCCTGTCAAAGTTCCTTGTACTGTCATTGATTTATTATTATTAAAACAAATTCATATTTATAAGTGTTCGGTGTTATAAGTCGTGTGAAAAAAGTGTACATTCTATTCCTTGAATACTGTACAATATCGAGCATGCCGCAGGGTTGTGCAGTTCCGTATTGTTCAGAAAAAAGGGAACGATAAGACTGTCCTAAAGCAGCTGATGTTACCCCTTCAAAACATTCTTATTTTTGTGAAAAACATTTCAACCCTGGTTATAATACGTGACCTAACGATCCTAATACAGAAAACCGTGAGTACCTAATAATCTTTTACATTATGTTGCTTCAGACACTTTACTTTTACAATTGAATAAATCTAGTTATACATAGTTGTATTACTTGTAATCTACTGTTGAAAATTTTTCAGCTATTCCTAAATTAAAACTGAAATCAATACCTAGCCATTTTCTGGGTACCAGGAAGGTGAGGACAGATATGAATAAAATACTAGTAGAGAGAGTTCTTGAACGCAGAAAGAAATTTGAAAATGCAAGAATCGTTTCAACTGTAGAGGAAAATCAATATGTAGTCAAGAGAGCTCAACTGATACTGCTTTTTTGTCGGAACTTGAGAGTAATAGAAACATACTTCGAATTGAAAATCTAATTGGTACAATTTTACTCTGGATTTTACAACTACAAACATTTTATGTTTGTTATCAATCAACTCACTAACTCGAGGAAAACATTTACTGTAAAAATATATATCAAGAACTTGTGTAAATAAATAAATTACCCTACTTTAAATGAATGATTAGTGATTAGTTAGTATACATTGATCTCTGAGGTTTTCCTTTTCGCACATACTGTTTTTTCTATATATTCACTTATAATGATAAATGAAAGGATTGTGTGAGGTTTTATTGTTCTACTCCAAGTTTTAACACTTTTCAGCTATCACAGGTATCATGTAAGTAGGATAAAAAGCAATTTCTCTTGAAATGATAATCTACTTCTGTAATAAACTTATTTCAAATCATGATAATGCGTTTCCACTGGAATTATCATTCCTATCATAGTATTTGGATCTGTAAAAAGAAAAACCATAACTCTAAACTCAATAAATAAGCATACTTTCCGCAAGAAATGCGTATTGAAACTCTGAACAAACTCACCTTTGAATTAGCTCTCCTTTTAGCCCGCTTAATTGGGCAACTATCTTCTGTAATACCGCTTTCAAAGCAGTGATATTCATTGATCCGTGATTCATATTTGCTGTTATTAATCTGAATATGTATGTGAAACTCCTCACATCCTCGTAAAGATTGAAAATAAACAGAATACAGATTCACAATTACGTTTGAATATTTGACAATTCAAATTCTCGTGGACCTCACGCAACACTAGCGCCTCTAGCGGAAAATTCATACGCGGTAGCCCTCATTGGCATTTGAAATTTGTTATCCTATTGCCATCTAAGGAACTTGAGTCGCGATGACATTAGCAGTTGGAGTATTACCTAAACATTTATAAGTTTGACTCTGAAACTTGTTATGAGGGGTTTCCAATAAGAGGTGTTGATTTCATATTCATAGGAAAAATGCAATTTTTCAATATAAATGATCGGATGTTTATTTCATTATAAAGAAGAAGCTACGCCGTTAATAGTGGAAAATAACATCAGGCAAATGATCACCACGACCACGCTCACAGGACCATATCCTATAATGAAAATTTATCCTCACGAATTCCATCTTGAGGTCTTGAATCGACGCTGGGCTATTGGCGTAGATTCTCTCTTTCACGTGGCCTCAAAGGAAGAAGTCGCATGGTGTTAAAACACAAGATTTCGGTGGCCATTTGTAATCACCTTTTCGAGAGATAACCACGGTCCGGAAACTTTTCCCGTTGCTTGTATGGCACGAAGTGCCGTCTTGTTGAAATGAAGGTTGTCCAGATCAATACTATCTTAATTCCAAAGAACGACGAAGAATGGGGAAACTGGATTTTCTTCAACACTTTCGGCTACAGCAGCAATATTCCCGACTGTTCTTTAGGGACGTGCACGGGTTTTATTCTTCACATCACTTACTTATCCAAAAGCTCGAATTTTTCACACCAATCTTTTTGCGGTCCGACAAGGTGCTTCATGACGACCAAAAATGTTCGAGTTTACGAAAAGTCTCTGCCAAATTTTCACCATTTTAATAGTGAATTAAATAATTTCTATGCGTTCTTGAAGCGGGTATCGTTCCATTTTATCAATGGCATAGTTTCTACTTGTCAAATGTCAAAAAAATTACAGCTTCAAACGTGACATCTACTGAAATAGTGGGCTATTCAATTAACACGTTTTATTGGAAACCCCTTTGGATACGAAAATGTGAGTCCTAATCATATCTTCAACTCACCCTGTCTTTTGATATTGATACTCAAAAAAGTTGAAATCATAAATTAAAAGACTGAGGTGAAAAGCTCTCAAGGACTAGCTCATAAGATTCAGACTTCACATCAAATTTTTAGAATTAAAATTTTTCTTTTCAGATACCTACCTCATTCAGTGGTTTCACTTCTTCAAAGGTCCTCACTCTGCCCAATTCCACAGCAGTAGGAAACAGGCATAATTTTATGAAAAACGGGATTCTATTCAACAGCAACACACTAACATTCCGAGCAATATCACAATATACGGCATGTCCTCAAAAAAAACTTTTTCACAATCGCATCTATCTTTGGCAGAGAAAGCCAGTGATGAGCAGCTCTAGCAAAAACAGTATAAGAAGTAGAAAAAAGCCTGTCATAAAAGGAAAGCTCTCTTCCTATTGCCAAATTATGATCAGGTGCCAAACTGGATGATGTGGATTTCCAACAGTATCCAAAGAGTTACAGGAGCACCAAGAGATGTTATACCAAACCAAGGGACAATTGAATCTTGCTGCAAAAGCTCCAGACAATGGGTAGATCCATTCTGCTATTACAACATCGAATTTGTAGTCCCCTTGTATGATGTCCATTACAGCAGGTTGACTCAGGATGCTTTCGTGCATTTTTAAGCACGAAGTCTATTCTTAAAAGCTCTCCTATGAACACTTGAATGGGTGTAGGTTTTTCAAACAAATACTTGACATATTCCTTCGGAACTAACTTCGTAAATTGTAAAGATAACTCAGATCTATCTCCGTCAGGTTGGTTAGGGACTTATCATTTAGAGGTGTTGGCGCTAGGACGGTAACATTGTGGCCTCTCAAAGACAATTCTTTCCCACAGGCTGGAACACCAATTGGTGACTATATGAAGGAAATGTGGTGACGAACAATATATTCGCATTTTCAACTGGATGAAAAACGAAATAAAAAACTAGTAGCGCCACAATAAAATACTCTCATGTTAGTTTGTTCATGGACAAATGCTCCAATACTGAAATACTTCGTGAATCCAAACATTATTAGAAAAAGTGATGACATAGAGATAAGATATGATTTGAATTGTTTGAATCGGTTTTTCCTATGGCTATCTATACATTATTTACCTTTTATAGGTTGTGGAAACTTCTGATTGAATATAATATCATGACTGTACTTTGTAGAAAAACTCGATTCGAAATGGAATGATGAAATTCATAAAGATCTGTGCAGTGCAATTTTTTAAATTCTGAACAGGGTAAATAATGGGTTTTCAAATAAGAGGTATTATTCTGAAAAGCCCCCATTACGATAGATGTCACGTTTGAAGCTGTAATTTTTGATTGATAAGTAGAAACTACGCCATTAATGAAAATGAAAAGATACACGCTTCCAAGAACGCATTGAAACTATTAAAATTCACTATAAAAATGGTGAGAATTCGGCAGGAAACGTTTCGTACAACTCGAACATTTTTGGGTTGTCGTGAAGCACCTTTCGGACCGCAATAAGGAATTGATGAAAAACTCGATCTGTTGGGAAAGGCAAGTGATGTAAAGAATAAAACCCCTGCAAGTCGCTCAATAACAGCTGAGAATATTGCTGCTAGTCGAAAGTGTTGAAGAAAACCCAGGTTTGTTCATTCCTCGTCGTTCTTTCGATATCGAGAAATGATTAATGATTTTTATGGCCGATATTGGATATTATTGATCTGGACAACGTTTACTTTCAACAAGACGGTGCTACGTGCCACACAAGCAACGAAACCATTGATCTTTTGCGAAAAGTTCCGGACCGTGTTATCTCTCGAAGGGGCGATCACAATTGGCCACCAAGATCTTGTGACTTAACACCTTGCGACTTCTTCTACGTGGACCTATAGAAAATCGCCGTTTTTTTGAAGGATGACAGAAGATTTTTGATGATTATAGGGGCGTTTCGGTGATCGATTAAAGATCATCGAACCGATAGAACTTTTTTTTTCTTTTTTCGAATTAATTCGGACGAAAAAAAATTTCGCGTGAAAAACCAATTTTTTCGAACGATTGTACCTGATTACGTATTTCGATCGTTATTTATGTGCCAGTTTGATTTTTTACGTTCGAGGGATCGGTTAAATATCTTCGAATCGGTTCGAATTTAATTTTTTTTCGAATATTCCGCCCCCGGACGAAATAACAAACTTAGCATATTACGATCTCGATTACTTCTGACGAGTTTGTAGAAAAATGACTTTGTCGTTCGATCGTTCTCTAAGGACAGTAAAGTCGTCGCGCAGTGCATCGTGTTTCGTGCGAACCGCGTAACCCCATCTGACCACGCGAAAGAGAAGGTCTACGCTCTACGTCTACGCCAACAACCCACCGTCGATTCGAGATCTCAAAGACGGAATTCGTCAGGATATCGAGGACATATGGCAGTCACATTGCGATTTGGTTTTGGAAAATTTTATTAAAAGCATTGTCCTTTAGGCGTGGTCGTGGTGGTCATTTGCCTGATGTTTTTTTCACTATTAACGGCATAAGTTCTTCTCATAATGAAATAAACATCCGATCATTATATCGAAAAATGGAATTTTTTAATATCAAAAGAACACCTCTCATTGGAAAACCCTTCATTTGAATTTCGGTGACCAGCAGATATCAACCACATTTTGGAGTTGTTGTATATATTGAGTCTTCCTGAACAACATTAGTGAAAACAACAGGAGGCCGAGGCGGTCTGTTTTCGTTAAGAAAATATGGACCCCAAAGTTCCAAAAATTTTCAATCGTCACGTCACTTTTTTCACTATAAATACAAAATTCACTGCTCCAATTTTGTCCATACATCACTTTCGAACATTCAAATAACTATTCGATTAGTTTCATTTTTGGTATATTCAATAATTAATGCAGAAACATCAAAATTCTAAAAGCAACACATATCCAAAATATCTAAGGAAAGCCCGCCGTTTTAATGGTAGATTTGGCATATATTCTCAAGGTTTTTTGTTATTAATTAATAATGTCTATTGATTTTCATAACGAATTTCTTCCACAGATAAATTAATTCGAAACATTCATAAATCAAAAAATTGACACCCTATAATATTGTAGACCCGTAAATCAGACTACCGCCCGCGCAAACTTTTCCCTACACAGCATAGTCTAAATGTCCCTAAACAGGAGATAACAATATTACATATAATGGCCAAATAGAAAAGAATAACATGGCGGAATCGGGTTATATCTCAGCAATGGGGACATCCTCAGGTTATTTGGCCAACTATATCGCACAGTAACAGTTGTGCTACCTCTGGGAGCACCCGCTTCAGCCCTGTCGGAAAGATAAAGCGGCAAAGATAATTTGTCTAGTTTTTTCCTTCAATGTGGGCTCTAGTATCCTCCTGCCTCGTTTTTCCTTTTTACTGAATAAACGACCCTGGGTATGTGGATTCTGGTACAGGAACGTATTCGTTGACAAATTGACTCGATGATATATCGCCCTACGTGAAGGGATGTGCTTTGAATATTCCCTGTAATTGGCGATGAGGGTGGTTGATTGCAGATGATGAAATTTTGTCGGGGTAGTTTGAATAGGTGCCAAGCTTCTCGAATGTAATGCATGAAAAGGGATTTTGTATTTATCATTGAGAAATTTATTAATGAGGGTGATTTCAGATTTCTGACATGGAAAAGACCTAATAACTAAAAAAATATCGAATTTGTGGCTCGAAGGACCATGAAAAATATCCTAGCTCGAGGATTATGAAAGTTATCTTGACTATTTCGATCCGTCTTTAGGGACCCTTGAAATAGAAAGATAATCAATTGTCCTAAGTTGTAGGACCACGAAAGTACACTTATATTCTGCTGTATACAAAATATAATGATTTTGAGGTATTGAATTAAACACTTTCCACCTTAAAGCTATTTAATTAACACCTACTGAATGATCACTAGAACTCACAGCTTTGAGTTAGTGATACCCTAACTTTGAATGCACTGATTTGAAATATTATTCTCTGTTTGAGAATGTGTTTACGGTTCGGACTTCTACCAATGCACTTGTACGCCTATGTCGAGGGTTGTTTGCACTTCTTTGAATTAGAAACTGCTTCCTATGTGCTGCACTGTTCGTGATAGATTCACACTGTTTACCACGATTGTCAACTGATTTGCCAACTGGATTTGAATGTGATTAGTCTTACACTACTAATCACAGATTCCACTTATTGTACGAAACACTATTGTCACTGTATTACACCGTTTTTGGCTGTTTATTGACTTCAGTTCTCTGGATAACACTGGTTCGTATCCGGTTTGTTCGAAGGGCCATGATAAGTATCGATATTTTTCAATAACAATAAAGTATTTATTGCATTACAAGAATCAGAAGACATAGTACCAATATTAACAAAGAAGATCATTCCAATGAGTTCAAATGAACATTCAGCCCGTTCGGCATTGACCTCCGCGAGCAGACGGATTTTTTAGTCACGTGACCACAGATCGTACAGATTCATCTGTAATATCTGGGAATAAAAGAACGGTACAGAGCATCTGTCACAGAACATAATGCTCTCTTCTACTTTTATAGATTATGAGATTTCAAAGATCACTATTTTGGGAAAATATGCTCATCTTTTAACGATACTTTCACCCTTCTCGTAGCTCTTCAGTAAAATATCAATTAAATAATTAGGCGCAAATGCACTGAATGCAAAGGAAACGAGGAATGCAATATCCCCTACTGGTCGTTCAATACGGCGATAGTTGTACCGAAGGATCCTAATTAATTAATTAATTTATTAATTACACGAAAAAGAAACGAGAAAGCAATATCTCCCCTGCCCATTCATAACTACGATAGGTATGTCGAAAAATTTTAATAAAATAATTGAGTTTTTAATGAATAAATGAAAACAGAAGAATAAAAGTGTTAGAATTTTTCTATCTATCGGTTGTCAGATCAGGAAACTCAACATAAAACATAAAAATATATAAAAAACATAAAACTCTATGGATAAAATCGCTTTGCTCCGTCGAAATAGACCGAGCGAAAGATCGACGTCCGATCGCTCAGATTTTTATGACGAACGCTCCAGATGTCTACGCCGCTCAATCCGGATGTAATAAACGAACGGTTCAGATCGATCCGACACGTCTGATGTCGATGCCGAACGCCCCTATTGAAGATATGCATTGACAAACCAGTGATCACACTGGACAAAGAATAGTTCAAACTAGGGAAATGTTTAACCGTTGAAAATATTTCTGAACGAGAGTTGAGCTAGAAACTAAAAGTTAATGCTGAAAATTTACCAATGGAAAGAGTCAATTCGGATACATTTATCTCGAGTTGTCCAGAAATGTATGTTAGACGTGTTAGATCATGACTATAAATACTGAAGAATTTCAATATTTTTCATCTAATTCGGAAACTATCCAATATAAATAATTAGTGTAAGAGGAAAACTGCCATTCATTTTTTATTTCGAATCGAATGTTGTAAAATAAATATGGGGTGCCATTTCAATATCTCTAAATAATTCAATTTTAAGTTCCACATTTTAGCAAAACTCTTCGAAAAACCTTACGATGTATCAAAATACTGAAGGTACCACATCATAAATGCATGGATTTCTTCTAAAGGGTTTTCCAATAATAGGTGTTATTTTGATTATCAAAGAAAAATGCTATTTTTCGATATAAATTATCGAATAATATTTATTTCATTATGAAAAAAAAGCTATTCCGTTGATAGTGGAAAATAACATCAAGGAAAAGGACCCACGACCACACTTACAGGACAATATCCTTTCGATGAAATTTTCCATAACCAAATCGCAAAGTGGATGCCCTATGTCGCCAATGACGCTGGGCTAATAGACCTTCTCTTTCACGTGGTCCTAAAGGAAAAAGTCGCAAGGTGTTGAAACACAAGAACTCGGTGGCCAATTGTGATCACCTCTTCGAGAGATAACACGGCCCGCAAAACTTTCCCGCAAAAGATCAATGGTTTAGTTGCTTGTGTGTCTCGTAGCGCCGTCTTGATGAAAATAAACGTTGTCCAGATCAATACTATTCAATTTCGGCCATAATAAATCATTAACCATTTCTGGATAATGCAATCCATTCCGTAACTGTTGTTCCAGCTTCATTTTCGAAAAAGTAAGGTCCAATGACTCCGCCGGACCATAAACCGCACCCAACAGTCATACGTTGAGGATAGAGAGGCTTTTCAACAATAACTTTCCTAGCCCCAGATGCGAAAATTTTGCCTGTTGACGAAGCCACCGAGGTGGAAATGGTTCTCATCACTCAAGATGATTTTTCGATGGAATTCCGGTTCATATTCATGCATTTCAACGACCCAATCAACGAATACACGAAACTGTTGATAGAAATAGTAATAGTAAGTTTATTCAACATCAAAATATTACATATTATGTCAACTATTCAAATAACATATTTGAACCCAAATATTCTTCAATGCTGTAGAAGGTACCATTAATCAAAAAGTCCTGATGGTTTGATCAAATTTTTTCATTGGCAGGGTTTTATTCTTAATGGGAGGGCGTTGTAGAATTTTACCCCCCAGTAGTCGAAGAATTGTTGTGTCCTGGCTAAGCGATGTAATGGTGTTATACAGGGTGTTTCCTAAACATGCGGCAAAAATTCCGGGGGTGTTCCTTGGATTATTTTAAGCATGTTTGGCCCTTTTGATGATTTTTGAAAAACCTCTTTGTTTCGAAGATACAGGGCAAACAACATTTTTCATATTTTTAAAATTAATAATAGTTTAAATAAAAATGCGTACCGCACTGTGTTTACTAAGTAGGTACAATTTATTTTTTAATTTGTTTAACAAAATTCCAATCACTAAAAACAGCCAGTTTTTTGACTTAAAATGATAAGTTCAGATGGTAAAGGAATACAGATTAAACACGGTTTTCATTTGAAATCGTTTTTTTGGCTGGAGGTGGTCATTTTCAACAGTTTTTGTAGGTTAAGTTAAATTTTCATGTAATTTTTCATAATAAAATGTTATTATCTGAAACTTTGTTTCCCCTGTATCTTCGAAAACAAAGAGGTTTTCAAAAATCATCAAAGGACAAAATATTCTTAGAATAGTCCAAGGAACAATCCCCTGAATTTTTGCCGCATGTTTAGGAATCACTCTGTATATGATGATCGGCTGACTTGAGTTCTTGTGTTAACTGAACTTTATAAGCCTTAAGACCCAAATCTTTATGCAAAATACGGTGTAATGACGTTTGTGGAATGCCTAATTCCAAAGAACGACGAGGAGTGGACTAACACTACGAATAATCAGTTGTAATTTAACTAGTGCAATGAAAATTATCGAAAATTTATGGGAAATATGCTCGAACGCAAGTTAAGTTGAAAAAGAGCACGAGTGCGCGGAGCGCTCGAGTGCCTATTACAGTTTAACTTGCATGAGAGCAGATTTGTCAAAAATTATCGATTCATTTTCATTGCAAGAGTTAAATTTAATAAGAAAATTTTGTGAATCCATCAAATCGTATTGTAACTAGGTCTAGGTTCAACAGTTTTCATGTTACTCTAATAAGTAATAAACGTTCATAATTACGTCTGCATTTATTTTAAAGGACCTGATAATTTTGCACAAGTGCGAATTATCGATAATTTGCACTAATGCAAAATTATCGCCTAATTGTATGCTCATTGGCTAAAACAACAATAAAAAATCAGTCGGAACATTGTTGTCTGTCGAATTTGACAGATGAATAAAATTTTCGCTATAATTTTTTAGGGTCCCCTTATTTCTAATACTACTAATACTACTCTGAAAATCACTGGAAACAACCATTTCTTTAGGGTCACAACCAAATCCTGCTCTGTCCGTCCCCACGTTATGTACTTTTTCCACAAGATACAAAAGTGGCTATTTTAGTCGAAAAACCGACTTGGTCCAAGAGTCGAGAATGTTCTCACGTAATATCTCTAAGCTGTTGCGAAGCACTCGGGGATATAAAAAAAAATATAATTAGGTATTGAAGCTGCGACATGTTTGCAATCTCTTCGAGCACGGCAGCCCTGATGGAACAATAGCATCCGGAACAATGTGTCGTGTGTGTGCTGGAGCGTTTGTTGATTGCTTAACGAGGGATACTGCTGACTTGGAAATTCGATAATGCTACTAGTACCACGTCCTGGGGTGTTTGTTCATGACGTCACTTGCAATTAGGTACAGGGTGAGCCATATTCGGTATCTAAAGGAAATCACGACGATTCTTGATTCTAGAAGGTAAAAGAATGCTGAATAACTTATTTCCGAACTTTTTGCAATCTTATACCTGAATTAAGGGAAGTGTGGGGGAACATCGACTACTCTAATCAAGTTTTAATCAAAATGTCACGCTCTAATTTTGTATTAATATGATCTGAACAGACAAGCAATTATCCAGTTATGGAGATGAAGAGATTTTTCTTTTCAATATTTCAATTGAACTTTCTAAGGTTCTGTTGACACTATGGCCACAAAATTTTGCATGTGCATTCAGTGTATCGATCTTCATTCAATGAAATGAATTTTCAATATACAGGGTGTCAAGGAAAAAAGTACCATGTATAGTGTCACGCAATTGAGGGCTATAAATCTGAAAAAAGGTCTCATGAATATATGTTGCAAACTGCTTCCTTTAAGAAATGCAAGGTGTTAAAGTTTATTTTTTTATTTGGTTTTTTATCACTTTGGACAAAGAGGTCAGAATTGAAAAAAAATGTGATATGCGGGGGATTTGTATGATCCAAATATGCCGCTAGTTTTTAGATTACTTATAGAGGTTGCCATATACAGGATTCCACATTTAAATCAACCTTATTCAAAATAAAATCATAAAAAGATTCTTCTTTTCGATATTACACTTAAATTTTCTATGATTCTGTTAACACTATGGCCACAAAATTCTGCATGTGCATTCAGTGTATCGATCTTCACTCAATAAAATGAATTCATTCGAATCGCATATTTTGTAAAGAAATATGAAGTCTTTTTTTCTTCTTTTCAATATTCCATTGAATTTTCTATGGTTCTTTAACATTATGGCTACAAAATTTTGCATGAAGCTTATTATGAGCATCTTGCATATGGTCGCAATATTTCATTTCGATGGGTTTCGTTTTGTCAGAGATATTGAGGAACGAAAGTTTTGAATGGTCATATTTATGGAACATCCTGTACGATTTGGCTGGTTGACGAACTTAACCTAGTTATTTGGGAACAGAACTCACCCTCTTCTCTCTAGGACAATTCCTTCGAAAGTAATTGTGCACGGACAGAATTGAATATGAACACGAATTCGTGATCATGAGGTAGACTCCTATCGTTTCAGACCATTTTAGGTTCAAAATTCGAAAGTTGCAGACATTTGGCGAACCGATATAGTACTAGTTTAAGGAGAAGGACCATTCAAAAAGGAAAACTTTAATTGATCTCAGGGCTATAGGTTTAACAATGAGCAACAAGAACCTCTTAGAAGTAAAGAGCCTACACATCATCCATCTTTCATGACAGCTTATAAAAGCAAGAATAACGATTATTTTCAAGTACATAATCCAACTTCGTTAGGTTAAACATACAGCAACTTCCCCTCGTTCACTCAAATTTCTTAAATCCAAAACAATATTATTTCCAGGCCTTTGTTATTCATAAGAAGTTCCCCCTCTTAGGCTAACGCAGCATCTTCGTCTCCGTGCTCAGAGGATCTCCTCTCGTACTAGTTTACTAATGAACAATAAAACACTTGATGTATTTCGCTGAGTCGCAACTTGAAGTTCATTTGCTTGGGAGGAAACGTCCCTAATTTCTTACCATTGTAGGGGTTGTTTATGGTAGGGCGTAAATTTGAGGTTGCATCGGCTTTGTTCAGCTGAAAATCTAACACATGAAAGACGGAACGATCCATCTGAATAGAGACAGTCATTATTTCTCAATCTTGGTGAACTACTTAAGAAAATGGATTACTTCACTCGTTCAGGGGGGATGAAACTAGCTGGTTTCGAATCGAAGCCACGGCTTTCGCGGAAGGCTTTCCGGAGGAATAACTTTCAAGATTGCTCTTGACGCGGCTTGTTTTAATTCTTGACGTTACTGAGCTGGTAATGTGATTTCGTTTTGTTGGGCAGATTGATGGATTTAATGTGGCGAGTTGCGAAAAGTTAGCGGCTGAATATAAACACGAAAATTTACTCACCTATTGTCATGGAGACTTGAGATTTTCAGGGTGAGTTTGCTTCCCAATGCCATGGTCAAGTTTGTTGAGTAAATTCAATTGGATTATTGAAAAAAAGAGTCTTAATATTCTCATAGCAAGAAAAACGATTTGAGTGAAATTTATGTTGTGGATGAAGATTTATATACAGAATGTTCTCGCTAAGTTTCAAGAGAATTGAATCTTGAGAACCATAGATTCTAATTTCTTTTTAATTATTGACTTGTTTCATATGTCATTTTTTGAATGATATTCAGAATATAATTTCGATCGTGCTGAAATTGTGCACTCATACACTTGAGCTGGATCTTATAATTGTAGTCCAGATTGCTTTGAGATCAACAATCGGTTGAGTTATATGGTTTTCTGTGATTGACATGGAAGCTGCTTTTTTCAATCTTCAATTCTTCTTTTTCTTCTCTTGATATTCTGAAAGCTTCACCGCATAAAATCCTATGGTCTTCATTGGTTGTACTTAAGTTTGTTTCTCCAATATTGGTCTTACCACACTCGCAAGGTATTTGATATATGAAATTTTTGGTTAGTTGATTTCATCATCAGGTTTTACTTCATTAAATTCTCGGCATTCACAGGCTCCCAGCTGTAGTCAGTTTTGATTAGTTATTAGAAATGGTTCCTGTAACTTTCTTATTTAGTGTCACTTTTGAACTACTCATCGAATAACATAACCTTCAATCGTAAGATTCGATCATAGAACTTTATGTATCATGCGCGTAAATGGTTCTGATTTGAATTTGAAAATACATTTATCTGAATGTAGTTTGCATTTGTTTCTTTCATCTGAGCAATTGAAAACAGGAAAGAAGAAAATTTCTTGCTTAAAATGCTGTAGAGTCTTTATTAAGTTCATAGTACACTGGTCCTCAATCTGAACATGTTCGAAAACCGGGCTTCGGCATTTCTTCATTCTGAACATTTTCTGGGCATCCGGCATTTCAAATGGATTCATTTGAATACGCAACCTTTTCCTTACAATTCTCATAAAGTTCCTACTTTAAAAAGAATTATTTCCAGGTCATGTATATTATTGAACAATGTTTTACCTGTTATGATTTTCTTCCGATAACAATCCAAGAAAGAAAGCCATATTATTTTTATTCATCATTTCACCCTAAAGAAACCAAACCATTCAAAGTAACCTCACAATATGTCCTACGACAATGCTTCCGATCACCCGTCGAGTACTCGTAAATATTTAAGGATTTCTGTAAGCTACAGATCCCTTACAGAGTGAAACGTTGACTTTGGGGAAAGCCGGTCTCAATGCATGAAAGGCTCGCGGCCACACTCAGTGGAGAAGGGAGTGAGTTATATATGATAGAATAAAATGGGCGCCAGGTAGAGTAATGCCAGCCTACTCAAGGTAAATGAACTGCTTACTCCTCTACCAGAGTAACAGATAACAAAAATCCCTCAAAAATTAAAGTCACAATTATTTATTACCAAAACAGAAATATATGTGCAGTGGTTGATACAATACGGATAAATATTTTCCCCCAAGGGGTAGTCAGAAGGAAAACACCAAATACACCAAATCTAAGCACAAAAATAATCCCCCCCAAGGGGTAGTCAGAAGGAAAACTTACTAATACACTACATTATATGAAAACGAATCATCTGAGCTAACAATAGAAACCGACCAAATCAACAACTACTTTACATAAACAATGGTTCCTGAAGGGAACACCGATCAATTATCTTATCACAAAATCCTGAAGGGATACACGAGCACCCTGGTTGGTACCCAACGCAACTTATGAAGTGCACCTCATTATAATTGCTCACAACTATATATAACATTACCTTACAAAACAATATCACAAATTATCAAAATAGAAAAACCACAATTTACAATATTAAAGCCAGTGCTACACACTGGTTACCTTCACAAATTTCTCCAGAACGTAGATAGCTCCAACCAATAACAGGCAGGGACGCAGATACCTCCAAGATAACCGGCAAGGGGATGCCAATCGTGGCCACCTCTAACTGACAGCTTCGTTAGTACCTAAGTCTTGCCAGGCACGTGGAAAACTGACAGGTTACCCCCAATAACGCCAGGTACGTAGAACAATTGACAGGTCACCTCCAACTGACAGCTTCGTTAGTACCTAAGTCTTGCCAGGCACGTGGAAAACTGTACTCAACACCTGTCACATGGAACTCAGGGACGTGAAACCTGCACCCTGGTACGTGGAACTACCCAGTACGTGGAACTACCCCAGCACGTGGAACTATCCCAGTACGTGGATAACCCTGGTGGGTGGACCCTCTGTTGTTCGGGGGAGATAGGTTCAACCTCCAATTCAGTCAAGAATTGTTCCAAATAATTCCAATTATATTCGCTACACAAAACCTAACGAATTCCTTGTGGAAAAGTTATGATCACGTATAAAACGTATTTCCCAAAATATTCCAAAATACTCTCCAGGGAATAATGACACTCGAATTTATAATAAGTCAAAAGTCGGAAAACACAACAAAATCGACACTCTAAGTTATAATCCCTCACAACGAGGATGAATCTAGATTCAAAATTTATCTTCGAAAAAATGTCTTAACTTTCACAACGAATTTCACATTCACAAAATGTCGGCCTTGACAGTCACACAGAAATTCCCGGACACTCAAAGTTCACAGAGCCTATCAGTTGTCATGGTTGTCATAGCGAAGAAGAAAAACACATCAAAACCAAAATATAAAGGAATCGTTAGGTTACTAATAATTTACGCAGTTTATAACAGAGGAGGGTCTCTATAAATCCATTTCTATAATTCTTCCACGATTTTCCGAAGTACTTTACTGAGGCCAAACAATTCCAACTAACCAACAAATATGACATCAACATTAACCTCACAATTTTCAAATAATAAACAAACCGTCTTCTGAGGGAAAACAATCGAACAGGTAGGTAAACGAAGTGCATAATCACAACAATAAGGAAATTTAGAAAATGAAGCACCCCAACAAGTTTACTGAACTAATAATTTTTGGAAAAAAAATGGCAAAACTACATTTCATGACAAGTTCAAAATAATAACGTACAAGAGGTCGTGAATTGCAATTTTCCTGTAAGCTCATGAAAAATTACAGACTGGCTCACAGATGAAAGCAGAATACCATCAATAGTTGTGCTCCGTTCTAGGCTGCCGTTTCCAATAGAATGATGGAATATAGAATGCGCCATCGGTAAAAAGTAATATTCCAAAAATGTACTGATAATTCAAAGATAAAGAACAATTTTCGACCCACTTGCAAGCCAAAACTTCCTATCTGGCGAGAAATTTACATAGAAACGCGTTGTTTTTCGGGGAAGCTGTTTTATGATCCGATATTGCGTTACTTTCATCGTGGGGATACCCTTGAAACTTCAGAACAAAGGATTCTGTGGGCCTTGTGTGTTAAATTTCCCTCAATAGGGAAAAATAAGGCAAAAAACGCAACCAGTGGTCCGATCTATTCGCTATCGATTCTCGAAACTTTTTTACGACGGCCAGAATAAATGTTTGGTCGAATTTACTGCAGTTGCTTTTATATGGTAACTAGACCGGCAAGAATCCGGCCTTTTATTGTCGAAGTAGGCGCTAACTCCCGCTTTATTTATAGAGGGCTTTCTCTGTTTAAGCGTCATGGCGGTTAGAGTTTATTTGGAAATCTCGTTCTGTCGAAATATTGACTGAAGGTTCGATATGGCTTGACCAAGCACAATCAATGAGATTTTACATAGAAATGATCAGGGAGTAAAAAAGATAGACTTGAGATAATATCTCAAGTCTATCTTTTATTATGTTCAAAATGCGGTTTTTACTTATTATCATGATTATTATTATTCAAAAACTTACCGGTGCTTCATGAGGTGCTGATGCAACAACTCTTCTTACGGCAGCTCTATCTTTAGGCCCTTTCTATTTGAAGCCGCATCACTTCCAAACTGATGTAAAATCAGTTGGTGCGCGTTCTATTTGACAATGTTGTGATTTTGAACTGATGCGCATCACTTCCAACTGATGTTGCTTTCTGACAAAATCAGTTTAATTTCCACAATCACTTCAGTTCACCATAACAATAACATAACCTAACATTTTGGTGAAAGTTTACAATTTACTTCTAAGCATAACAGAAAGTGAATCATTATCCTCGGTTTCATTCCAAGTAATGTTTAATTCATATTACTTTTAGAATTTCCTCCGAACTATCGTCGATGGTACTCTGATTTCAAACCTTATCGTTTTGTTGACTGTCATCCGAAAAAGGCATGTTCTATTTGTCAAAATCACTTCACTTCCAACTGAAGTGATTTCGGAAATTATTCAGGCAAATAGAAAGCTAGGTTTATTGTACTCTACTGCTGAATATTGTTGCCTATTTGGCTCAACAGTGCACATGTACATCAGATTGATGTACAATTAATCTTTCCATGAGAATAGTAACTGGAAAAATAATCAACACCAACACTATGGTTGTCAGTTCTTTCAAACATGGCTCCTCCACATACCCGCAGGCAGGCCCTAACTTTAAATTTGGAATGAATGTAATTCCTCTACAAATTAATTCAAATACTTTCCTATATTCCAGATAATAAGGTTCCACGCTTAAAATCACGTAAACCAATTTGTTCCAATTATTTTCTGACGTCGAATGAAAGCGATAAAGTAATTGGCAATGCGAGTGAAACACATGTAATATTCAAAACGAAGATTTAATAACTGATCCCTCCAATAAAGTTCCTGGATTTGAACTTCCAAGGAAAATTTAAACTATTCTTAATCGTATAAGAACAAGTCATGGCCGTTGTAATATCATGCATTTCAAGTGGAATTCACTTGAGAGTCCTAGTTGCGCATGAGGAGAAGGAGAGGAGACTATAGAACATCTGATGAATAATTGTCCAATATTTAGATTTCAGGATGGCTTAAGGGCTATATATGAAGTTACAGAGTCGTTTTTGAATTGGGTTGTTAATTCAAAATCGATTTAATAGAGTTTCAATCATTTTATTTTTCTGTTCCTTTTTTCTGCTTTGATTCTTTCGTTTCAAATTCAGAATTTCGAAGGCATCTTGGAGGGGTTATCGGTTGGACTCAATAAAGAAGAAATCCTTCAGTATTCCAATAGCTTTTGAGTGTTATTTTCGTTTGAACGCTGAGACAGGGTTTTTCCTGAGCTCTGATGGTATCATACGAAAAAAGAGTATGGTACCCAATTTTGCACTAACCTCAGTTAGGGATTTGTTGGTCTATTTAAGAAAAATTGGGATATTGTTATAAATGGAGAATTAAATTGTCAGGAGAAGATGAATCTTGGTGATGAAATAAGAAATCACACAGTGGAACAACTAGAACACGCCAGGGGTGGTTCTAAAATCAGGGTAGAAAAACAGATTTGTTTCATCTTGTATAAACACACCGAGTTTTATTGAAATTCAAAACTGCTAATTGGAAGGAACATGCCTAAAAAAAATCATCAAAATCGGACTTGAGATAACATCTTAATGAATAAACATAAACAGTTTCAATCGATTTCGATTTATTTTTTAATTATTTCTGTTTCTATCGAGTTTTGAGTGGATCGATTATTTTGCTGGTGAGTTTATATACCATATTTACTCTGCCACTACAATCACGATATTTGTTCTTTTTTTCTTTTCCATTATAATATAATTTGGTACATCCCAATCTTACACCATTCTGAAATCCCCGATAAAACGAAAACATTCCATAACATACCCTCGAATTAAAATATCTCTAAATCCCATCAAATCCTCACATCATTTTCAGTAAAATCTCAGCAGGCTCTGTTAGTTCAACCCCAATTTCCGAAATGGCGACCCCGTCACCAAGATGGCCGGATAGCCTTCTTTCCTATGAAGAATTCATTCGCCCCATCAGTTCCGTCTGTCCCGTCGGCTAACACAACGGGTTGTAAAATAAAAACGTCACTTCCGGTACGTTGGGCACTTCGTCTAGGAGCGAGGTCCTGGGGTTTCCGGTTTGCCGATGTTTCGGGGCTCTCATGCAAAAACAAAGTAGTTGGATGTAATTCATTGCACTGCTAGGGAAATTATTTTTCGCTGCGTTGCTGCATGAACAGTCGATGTTGGGAATGAATAAATACGGGGAGTTTTATGGAGAGAATGTCTCTAATAAAGTAGGTACGAAATTTAAGTGTCACCAGAAATTTTTATTGTACCTAGGATAAACTGAAAGCAGTAGTGTTTTTGGAGTAAAATTCTTGATGATGGAGTTGGACACCAAAGCATAGATCCACAACCTTCAAAGGTCAAACTAAACCAGCATAAATGATAAACAATGAAATAACATATGTAGAAGGGTTATCTGAAAAGATCAGAAGAATTGGAAATAAGTACAATGTGAGAACATTCGAAGCTCAAGATGCGATCAGTGCTAACCTAACTGAAGAAAAACCTGATAATAAAATGCAAATAATCAAAAATTCCATATAAAAAGTACCTTGCTTTCCATCTGTAAGTTACGATACACTAGGGTACGGATTATCTGTAACTGGCCGAATTACAGATTCGTAAATAATGCCATTCTGGAATGGTTCCTGTAACTTTCTTATTTACAGTGTCAATTTTGAACTACTCATCGAAAAACATAACCTTCAATCGTAAGATTTGGTCATGGAACTTTATGTATTATGAGTAAATGGTTTTGATTTGAATTTGAAAATGCATTTATCTGAATGTAGTTTTGTTTCTTTCACCTAATAAATTGAAAACAGGAGAGAACAAAATTCTTGGTTCAAATTGCTGTAGAGCATTCATTAAGTTTATAGTACACTGATGGTTCTTCAATCTGAACATGTTCACAAACTTGGCATTCGGAACATTTCTGGCATTCATCGTTTCAAATGACTTCATTTGATCACGCAACATTTTCCTTCCAATCTCAGTTCCTATTTTAACAAAATAATGATTTTCAGGTCATGTATATTATTGAACAATGTTTTACTTGTTATGATTTTCCTCCGATAACAATCCAATAAACGAAGCCATATTATTTTTATTCATCATGAATTTGTTATATTAAAACGTTGGTGTTCGCCCTACACTAAACTAACAATTCAATGTAACCTCACAATTTGTCATGCGAGTACTCGTAAATATTTAACGATTTCTGTAAGCGAAGATCCCTTAAAGAGGTCCAGAATTGAAATTTTCCTGTAAGCTTATGAAAAGTTACAGATTGGCTTACAGATGAAAGCTGAATACCATATACAGGGTGTCCCAAAAATACCACGCTAAAGTGACACTGGAGATATATTGGCTTTAGGTCTATCAGATAGCATCAACATGACCTCAGTAAAAGTCGAGATATCACCACTTTTGTGTATTTTTTAAACATCTCCAGTTTTCTTTTTTTTTATCGCCTAGCGTTGGTAGAAATTACTTCAAACTCACGTTTGAAACGGTAGCTAGTAAAGAATATCAAGCAACATGTAATTGGCAACAGGTGATACTCGTGCATTTTCCCAAATTTTTAATTATTTCGGATTTAACACATCTCTCGTGACGAAATTGAAATTTCTAAGGTTCTGATAAAAGAAAATTTGAAATGGACAAGTTTTTAGCATTATTTGTCAATTCAGTTTGATATTATTTTTTTCACAGCAGTCGGTCAAACTCAAGTTAACGTTTTTACTTCGGCATAAAATACAACAAGTTAGACATTTTTTGGAGGATTTTGTTCTAGTTCTCGGTGAAGTTATTACTTCATTGTTTAAAGCAACTATTCAGGATAGCCTAGGTAAAAAAAAACATGAGCTTGAAGTAATTTCTAGCAATGCTAAACTGGAGTTTTTTAAAAAATATACAAAAGTGTTGATATCACGAAAACCAGCGGACTTTTACTGAGGTCATGTTGATGCTTCTGATAGACCTAATGCCAATCTATCTCCAGTGTCACTTTCGCGTGGTATTTTTGGAACACCCTGTATATCTGGGGTTCTGAAAGGTCATCACTTGTATAGCACTTTCTGTCTAAATTCTATCTAAATTGATAAAAGTTCAATAACCACCTTCTATTACTAAGCAGTGTTGTCACATCACCAAAAAATCAACTCAATCTTATGAAAAACTGCCAGGAAAAGCTGAAGGTAGAAGCAAATTTCCGTTAATTCACACATAGATAGCTCTAGAGGTCCAATTTTCCCAAACTTAACACGGAATTCATTAGATTAATTGTATTATAGACACGAATAGGGCAATACCATCGCAATCGTCGATTCGCACCGGGAATTCGAGATAGGATTGAAGTATCTCCCTACCTGCAGTGTCCTACCCTTTTACGGTAGAGAACTTGGTCCATTTCGACCATAATATTATGTACTGTTCTTGCACGGCTCGTTTGCCGGCTTTGGAAAATCATACACGCATCGCTAGAATCGAAATGACGTTGCCATTGGCGTAATCCGACATAGCTGGATCTAGCTCTGCCATCAATATTGCAAATCAAATACAGATTACGACAGGAGTGCGTTCCGGCTATCGTGAGAGAAGATGGGAACTGACTGAGGTAATGATTTGTTGGATTGGTTAAATTGATAGGGAAGATATTGTAGATAGGCGTTGTGGCTTCATTAGGCAAACAGGACTTATTGGGTGGAGTATGCAATGTACATATGTTTATATTGTCCATAACGTATGATACATGCACAAAGAATTTTAATATATATTTCCATTATGAAAACTGGGGCTGTTATGTCTAGGTTAGCCTTCCAGGAACTGCAACCATACAGATATTTTGTTCTCTATCATACTCCTTTATGGAAACCCAAAGACGAATTTTTCTTAGATCAGGCAACTCTGGAAACTTGCATACCGTTTGTTCAGCTGTTTCTGCTTCTGATTCACAGAGCCTGCAAATCTCATATGCTGACTGTCTTATACGGTACAAATGTCAATGCCCGGTCAGCAGTCCCACCATCACCAGAAAGTCAGTTCTTGACAGCTTCAAGAGCTCTCTGGGATAGGTAGATAAAATCATCACGAATTCTTCAGCCTGAGTAAGTCCAGGAATGAATCTACAGAGGGTTGTTCTGTTATTCGACCCCCATTATAGGCCCACTGCCTTAATGCCATATCGATATTTTCCAAATACGCAGAATGACTCATGTACTGCAGGTGTTAACTTTGATGCATTTTTTGCAAATTCATCGGCGTTTTCATTTCCTATAACATCACAATACTCTGGCATCCATAGTAGCGTCACTTAATTGCTTTTTCTAGTTGCTTTGGTGTTACGGCACTACCAGGTTAGCAGAGACTTTTGGCTGTCCTTGAGATTCAAACATGTACCTCCTTGATGTGCATTTCAAGACACTCATGTGCGCATATAGAAATAGAGGGCTCACTTACCAGGACTTAAGAGATCCTCAGTTTAGATCCACAAACCCTAACGGCTAGTGCCTCACCCTGATTTTGATACTATGGTTAAACATATGGATGGATTCTTATCCCAGCGATTTACCAAACTTATCGCACTTGGACGGTCAACTATTATCGTTTTAAAAGGCGTTTCGAAATCAAAAATATACTCACCGGCAAAATAATCGATCCACTCAAAAAATCGATGAAGTTTGTTAATTCATAAATATGTTATTTCAAGTCCGATTCGATTGATTTTTTTTCAATTGTAGGTATGTTCATTCTTAATCAATCACCAGTTTTAAATTTCAAGAAAACTCGGCGTACGTCATTTTATACAGGATGAAACAAAATCTGTTTTTTACCCTAACTTTAGAACCACCCCTGGTGTGTTCCAGTTGTTCCACCGTGTGATTTCTTATTTCATCATCAAGACACATCTTCTCTTGACAATTCAATGTTCAAGATACAGGGTTTTCAGTAAAATATTAAATTTCGCTGAGGCTACAATAGTACTTCAACAAATTCAATCTAAAATTCTGAACTAATGAAAATAAACTGAAAACTAAGTCGAAATTTCCGCCTGGATGCAGATTACAGGTGCAATTCGTCTCGGCATGTCCTCATTAAGATTTTGAATCAATTAGAGCATCACTGAGCTGCTACAAATTTTCAGGAGTTGGTATGTAAGATCGAATTTTCCTTCCAAGAGCATCCAATTATGCCCAATTGGATTCAAATTTGTGCTTAGAGCAAGCCAGTTGAATTCGTGGGTGTCAACCTCTGCTAAATACTCTCTGGCAATCCTAGACACATGCGGTTGATGCGGTCGAGCATTAGCACGAAATCGTCTCTAATAAACGGTGCATACCGAACAACATATTGCTCTAAAAACTTCTCTTGTTTTAAGTTCTCACTCAATTTTCAATTTATTTTCATAACGTTTGGATTTAAGGTTAAATCTGTGAAAGTTCTTTCATAGCTATTGCGAAATTGTGAAGTTTTATTTTGCTCTGAAAACCTCGTATCTTTAACAAAAATTGTTCTATTGTTATAAATAAAACATTAAATTTTTAAGGGAAGATGTGTCTTGATGATGAAATAAGAAATCACACGGTGGAACAACTGAAACACACCAGGGTTGGTTCTAAAGTTGGGGTAAAAAAACACATTTTGTTTCACCCTGTATAAAACGACGAACTCCAAGTTTTCTTGAAATCCAAAACTGGTGATGAATTAAGAATGAACATATACCCACAACTGAAAAAGAAATTAAATCGAATCAGACTTGAAATGGCATATTTATAAATTAACAAACTTCATCGATTTTTTGAGTGGATCGATTATTTAGCCGGTAAGTGTAGTTCTCGACAGACCTTTGCTACTGATTAATCATTTGCAACCACGGAGATTCTTCATCTCCATATGAATTCCATGAAATTACCAGATACAGGATAACACAACATGTTTTTGTGTTCAACCTTTTAGATTATCTCCTTAAATTGCCCAAGAATGAGTAAATAACTTCTAGGAATAACTGCAATTTACGATAATGATACATTAAGTAATCTCCACCGTAGAACTGGATCATCAGATACTAAATCTTAATTGTCACTAAATATAACAATTTGGGCTCTGCGGTATTCAATTCTTGGAGAATATTCATCAAATAAATGGCTTCCTTGGTGGCCACTGTCAGGGCTATAAATTCGAGGTCTGTACTTAACTAAGACGGTCCTTTGTTTGCAGGATATCAGGATAACTGCTGTACCTGCCATCTTCAAGATATACCCGCTGTTATATCGCCCACGTTAATATGAGCTCTGAAGTATGGTGAATAGTGATTAAAGAGGATCTCAAAGGCATGACCATTAGATGCTTCATCAGTTTATACTCACCGTCTTATTGAACGTCTCAAGATGTACTTCAACAACTATGATAAAGTAAAATATCAAAGGATGGAAAAAGCCCTTAAGTGCAGTCGGAAGGGTTTGCCCTCTTGTTCGTATTGGAAAAACACAATTGGCTGACTTTTATTCATTTGTGATTTCAAATTTCCTTTTCAATTCTTAAACCTTCTCTGAAAAACTTCCGAGTAGAACAATTTTAAGGTTTGAGATTTTTTCAGAAAAGTTGAATTCATAAATGAATTGATTATAAAGGGAATAATGACACATTATCTTGTGTGAAAATTTGGGAGGATGTGGTCATCCAGAATTTGAAAAGAATATCTGATATAAAGATTCCTTCTTCTAGTGAAAGAAATTAGTCTTGTTTTCGAGAGATCCACAGTTAGCCCCTCTTCTTTTTCTTACTTTCCGATGATAAGTATAGAAGGCCATTTGCATACGACTGCTCAGTCAGCACATGATACATTACAAGGTTGTCCCCAATCTTCGCATCTTTATATATAAGATTACACTTTCAGGAAAGAAGAATGCAGTTGAATCATTGGTCGAGATATGACAGTTGATATTTTTTCGAAGAAAAAACCAAACTATTCGTTCAGCCCGTCCTTCCATGCTTGCCTGTCGAACTCATGTTTTCTTTTACAGCAAGTCATTCTCTTTGTTCATCTTCAGCTGGCCAAAAGTAAACTTGAGGCATTTATCGCTGATTTTAACCTTAACTTTTTTTAAACCGACCTTATTTATACTTACCTAACCCAACCTCACCTAACCTGATAGTAAAATGCGTTTCTACTAACTGACAATAGATAGAAACCATTGTTCATTCTGTTCGCCCTTTCAACTTGCCTGTCTATCTTCTATTTTCTTCTCTTAGCAAGTTATTTTCTTATTTCATCTCCAAACACATCATATGGAAAACACCGTCCATCCATCCCCTCTAAGAGCTCTGAAAATCCATACGTCAACATTGAATCATGTCAGTCTCGTTCGAGCAAACATCAATGAAAACTTCCAGAAAAAGTGTCAATCTTTCAGTCTGAAAGGACGGATCACGTGTAACTCTTTCTCCCTAGCGACAAGGAGCTTTGGGGATCGATCATCCCTCCTTTCAAGGGCCGTAAATGTACGAGAGGACGGTTACCGTTCAGCTGGTCCTAAGTAAACCTAAAGCATTTACTGCTGATCTTAACCTGAACTTTCTTAGCCCGACCCTATTCAACCTTACCTAACCCAACCTCACCTAACCTAATAGCTAAATGTGTTTCTACCAACTGATCATAGATAAAAACCACTGTTTATTCTGTTCTCCCTTTCAACTTTACCTGTCTATTTCCTGTTTTTCTCTTCCAAGCAAGTCATTCTATATTTCATCCCTGAACACATATGGAAAATACCGTCCATTATCCCCTGCAAGAGCTCTGAAAATCCATACGTCAACATCGAATCATGTCAGTCTCGTTCGAGCAAACATCAATGAAAACTTCGAGAAAAAGTGTCAATCTTTCAGTCGCAAGTAAACCTGAGGCATTTACCGCTGATCTTAACCTTAACTTTCCTAACCCGACCTTATTTGACCTAACCTAACCCAACCTCAATTAACCTGATAGTTGAATGTGTTTCTACCAACTGACCATAGATAAAAACCACTGTTCATTCTGTTCGTCCTTAAAACTTTGCCTGTCTATATCCTGTTTTTCTTCTGCTAGCAAGTCATTCTCTTATTTCATCTCCAAACACATATGGAAATACCGTCCATCATCCCCTGTTAGAGCTCTGAAAATCCTTACGTCAACGTTGAGTCATGTCAGTCTCGTTCGAGCAAACATCAATGAAAACTTCCAGAAAAGTGTCAATCTTTCAGTCCGAAAAGACGGATCACGTGTAACTCTTTCTCCCCAGCGAAAAGGAGCTTTGGGGGATCGCTCATCCCCTCCTTCCAAGAGCCGTAAATGTATGAGAGAACGGTTGACGTTCAGCTGGTCGCAAGTAAATATGAGGCATTTACCGCTGATCTTAACATGAACTTTTCTAACCCGACCTCATCTAACCTTACCTAACCTAACCCCACCTAACCTGATAGTTAAATTTGTTTCTACCAACTGACCATAGATAAAAACCACTGTTTATTCTGTTCGCCCTTTCAACTTTACCTGTCTATTTCCTGTTTTTCTCTTCCAAGCAAGTCATTCTATTATTTCATCTCTAAACACATATAGAAAATACCGTCCATCATCCCCTGTAAGAGCTCTGAAAATCCATACATCAACATCGAATCATGTCCGTCTCGTTCGAGCAAACATCAATCAAACTTAGAGGAAAAGTGTCAATCTTTCAAGGGCGTACCCAGGATTTCAGCTAGGGGGGCAGCTCATACCTGTTTCGAGAAGATGGTGGGTCGGGTATATGGAAACAAAAAACATGACACGAAAATTGACGTTTATTTTATCTTCTAGTAGGGGGCAGCTGGCCGCAAGTAAACCTGAAGCATTCACCGCTGATCTTAACCTAAACTTTCCTAACACGACCTTACTTAACCTTACCTAACCCAAACTCACCTAACCTGATAGCTAAATGTGTTTCTACCAACTGACCACAGACAAAAACCACTGTTCATGCTGTTCGCCATTTTAACTTTGCCTGTCTATCTCCTTTTTTTTCCCTTAGCAAGCCATTCTCTTATTTAATCTCCAAACATATATGGAAAATACCGTCCATCATCCCCTGTAAGAGCTCAGAAAATCCATACGTCAACATCGAATCATGTCCGTCTCGTTCGAGCAAACATCAATGAAAACTTCGAGAAAAAGTGTCAATCTTTCAGTCCGAAAGGACGGATCACGTGTAACTCTTTCTCCCTAGCGAAAAGGAGCTTTGGGGGATCGATCATCCCCTCCTTCCAAGGACCGTAAATGTACGAGAGAACGGTTGCCGTTCAGCTGGCCGCAAGTAAACCTGACGCATTTAACGCGGATCCTCTGGAAACCCCAAATATGTCCATCAGTCCGTGCTGGCCGAAGTAAGGTATGACCCTCGTTCCCTTGAGGGAAATACGTTGCTCACGCAAATGGCAACGGAATTGCTTATGGCTGATATATCTCCATTTTGTTCAGTTCGAACAACCGGACAAGCGGTTGCAATTTATAATCACGATGAAGGGATTTCTGTATATTCGTGCTGGATGTGGATGTCTGGAAAATCACTCGAAATATACGGAGATCTGTGTGTACAGGATGTTGTAGAGCTTTTTGGTGGATCGGGAACAGGTATAATGTTGATCTCGGCGATCACTTAACTTAAATTATCTAGTACTGCGAAGAACTGTTCGAAGACGGCTATGTATTTACGTACAGTCTGTATTTGCGTTGCCTCTGATAGTTAGATGAAATTGAAGGTATTGAATCTACTACACTCTAAAAAAATCCCGGTGTAAATGCTAATACTAAACTATCAAGCATATTTTTCCTTTTTTATATCACAATTTTATCATTTTTATCGAAATTATGAGAATATAGTGTTCAGTGGTGTGATTCATGAACACATTATCACAAACAGAAACAAAATCAAGAATTAATAGAAAAATATTTGAAAACACACTGTGTTTATCAAGCTTTAACACCAATCTAACAAACAAATTGCTCCATAAATCAGAAAATCATCTCTTGGGTGAAAATATACACTGCATGTTGGAAGTTTCAAATAATAATTTCACAGAAATGATCAGGTGTTACTTCTGAAGCTTGTAGAAACAAAAAAGCACCTAGAAGTGTTTTTCGGCCAAATCATGTTTCAAAATTTACACCAACTGAATCAAAATAAGCACCAAAAATATGAAAAACCCATACGTTTACTTTAGTTTGTCTTCAGTATTTTTACATGGTTGCCAGATATTGCCAAATTATGAGCGGTCACACAGTTAGAACCATGGTGTCTGATGAACTGATTATTCCAGTAGAATAACTTTGGCAACAATGTTAATATCAATAGTTCCAATTCTTGGCGGCTCTACAAAGAGTCCTCAGCATAGTCAAATCAGGACTTGCCAATGGTTTCACCTTCTTATCTATTTCTGTTTCTTGTATGTGCCTTTGTGATGATGAATCGAAAGTGTGAAATTGATTGAGGTGAAGAAAGTGAAATGCGTGAAAATTTGTTTTAGATATAGAGAAAAGTTCATTTTGCCTGATGATTCGAGGACAAAATCTGATCTTTTTTCAAGCTAGTTGAAGATCCTTTCCTTAGAGTATTTTTGGGAGATACCTCTACTGTCAACCCCTCACTTGGTCTACCATCAGGTACATATCTATCTGTTCATTATATATTTATCAGTGTAAAGACAATATATTTATCAACAGGAAAATGTTTTTGTTTTGGCAACAAATATTGTTGTAATCTTTCATTGTGAATGAAAATTGAAGTGTTTTAAAAACCTGCACAGCAAACGAATACACTAAAAGATTTTTAATGAATAACAATTGCAGAACAAAAGATTAACATAGGGAGTAAGTACTTAGCTACATAATAATTAATAATTTATGGTTCATGATTCATTATTTTAGCTTCGAAAGAACCTATGTATTAAATATCTGATATTCAAATCGCTGAATTGCATTTCTTAATTTCAGATATAAATTTGTCATTTCCCATCTCAACTAAGTCAGTGCTGAATAGCACCGAACAGGTTATTGCAACCTCACTAAGCTAGTGCAAATAAGACTGAAACGGTGCTATTTCACACCGAAACCGATCTAACTCGTATATTATTTCACACTAATAATTGTGAAAAATAACTGAGTCAGTGTCAAAACACACTGGATGATCATTTGAGATCACACCGCTCTAGTGTGATTTAACACCAAAACAAGTGCAAAGTCGCAAAGAACCGAGTGAAAATCACACTTGCTTCAGTGTCAAAGTTGATTTATTTATATGAAAAAAGCAACTCCTTTGAAATCATGAAACACACCAGAAAATTTTTGAACGTCGGTGTTATTTTAGAAGGTGCGAAATAACAATAACTCAGGACCTCTGAGGCAATACGTCTGGTGTCAGCGGGTGTTGGCTGGTGTTCAAAAATTTCTTAGAGTGTAATTACTGCCATTGAGTGTAAATCCAGGACCTTTCGAGAACGCAAGAAATTCAACGCAACTTTGATGAATAGCAACAGACTCGTATTGTCCATTTTTCTTACCAGGATATTGAGAGATGAGAGAGCAGGTGATATTGCAAAAACACGAACAATCACTCCCTCCACTTGACCCGTGCAGAAATTTTTGATTGGGAAAGAAGGAGAAGCATTCTCATGGGATTAACACCCCAGGTCAAAGAAGTTGACTATACCTCCTTAAAAAAAGTACTACCATGGTAAAGAACTGGTTAACGCTACTGACAGACTTCTGACTTATCTTTTGAGTTACTACCCATAAAAGGTTAATAGGGACAACTTATAGAACGTGGCTTCAAAAAACATTGAGCCCATAACATATTCTAATTTTATGCTTTCCTGTAGAGAACTAGATGGAGTTCACTCTATCCTCCGAATGTTAGATGGTACAATCCCTTATGATGCTGGCGAAGATCAAAAAGCTACTTTCAGTTCTGTTCACCATTCAGCATTCAGGGAAATGATGCCCTCGCCAATAGAAGATCAATGATGCCCTCATATTGGGTATCAGCCTCACTGACGGTACATGTCGACCATTAAAAAAGAAAGAATCATTCTGACTGGATAAACAGCCCAAAGCAAAGTTCGACTCAATGATTCATCACATGTTTGGTTACAGAAACCATCGAGCACATATTATAATTCCAAAGCAATTTACTGGCGCAAACTGAATTTGACCGACTGGTTGGAATGACACTAACACTTAGACGAGCAAAAAGTCATAGGCAAATGATCCACTTTGAGATGGAAGGTACATACCTAGGAAGAGAAGATAGTTTATATTTAAAAAAGGGTTACAGTTCACTGCGACCTCAAGGTCTATTGTATCCCCTTACAGAATTGTTCTGACTGCACACTTCACAGTTCGCCTTCCAGTTCCAGAGGTCTGATGAAATCCAAGGCTTCAACGAGGCTAGTTCCTCACTTACAAGTTTGTCGCCCAAGGCATTCTCTCCATAGGCCCGCAATGCCAAAGCATTCCTTAACTAGATCAATGGGGTTTCTTCTTCCTCCCCACAGAACCTACACTCGTTAGTGTCCGATAACCCTATCCTCCACAGGTGCTTCCTAAAGCAACAGTATCCTGTAAGAAAGCCAGTGAGGAGGTGTAATTGTTTCTTACCAAGATCCAGATATCTTTTGGATCCTCCTGTTTCATAGTTCCGAGGGAATTAAGTGGATTGATCCATACCTGTGACATTCCATCATAGTTTTTCCATCTCGGCTTTCTCCTTCTCCAGAAACTCCTTCTTATAGGTACATTTACCTATACCACAGAAGGTTTCTGAGCCAATGAGTGACATTCGTGCTACTCTTGGCAAGTGTATTGTGGAGAGAAGATAGTCATTGGACCAATCGGCCGAACGGCCAGCAGAATTATTTTTGAACCCGAATTTCATCAGTGAGTTCTTTCGCATCTCTATTCTCGTCTCAAAATCCTGAACTTACAGACATTCTGGCGAAGCAATACCATGTTGTTTTGCTACATGATTAAGCGCTTGAAAAAGCTGGCTCTTTGGCAGCTATCCATGTATCGTAATTTGATGAGTGCTGATGAGTCAGGCCATGTTGCATCGAACTGAAAAGCAGAAAAAATGAGTTAATGTAGGTTCAAACGTTCATATATCATTGGTAGATTTGCCCAGTAGTGGTACCGTCGATGATATCAACTCATATACACCACACGCAGATGGTTTCACCAAATGCACAGAATGTTTTTTTTTCGTCAAGTATTTTTGGCTTGACACCTGATTAGGAGGCATGACCTGGGTGTCCGTACATTACCAGAGATGGATAATCATCCTTAACCATTCTCATGTAAAACAACTTAATGAACAACTTTTTCGTGGCTGTTGGAATTGTTATCTAAAAGTTTTGGCTTCAGTATGTACTTGCAGAACCCAAGTCCCAAACTTTTCGGATTCCATTAAGTTCCTTCGAAACTTTGAAAAAGGAAGATCCTAAAATATCTAGATGTTAGTCGAAATAATCAATAGACCTCCTCCACTGGCTTTCTTAAGGACACTGTCGCCTCAGGAAGCACCTGTTTAGGATGGGATCATCGGACACTGACGAGTGTAGGTTCTGTGGAAGGAGAAGAAACCCTCATTCGCCTAGTCACGGGATGCTTTGGAATTGTGAGCCTAAGGAGAGAATGCCTTGGGCGAGAAACTTGTAAGAGTGAGGAACTAGCTTCGTTGAAGCCTTCACAAATATTGGATTTCTTCAGATCTCTGTAACTGGAAGGCGAGCTGTGAAGACTGGGGTCAGAACAGCTATGTAAGGGGATACAATAGACCTATAGGTCGCAGTGAACAGTAAACCCCTTTTTAAACTTTAACTTGAACTAACCTAACCTTTCGGATCATTCAAGTTGCATCTAAACCAAGAAAAATGGCTGGTAGAACGATTCAAGTGAAGTTTTTCTCAAGTATAAGTGATCTTCATTTGAATCTTCATCATTGCAATCTTGTGGCTTTCCAGGTCGTTCTCCACGGTTCTGCTCGAAATTTTAATTTTTATATGTGAAACAAAGTTCAATCAGCTAGACCATGTTACCATAAATATCAACTTAAATCATGACTTTCAGCTTATCATACTTCAGAAATCAATTTCAACCCCTTACATAATTCGGTAATACCTAAGTTGACATTCTCAGGACACCTATATAGAATTATAGAAACAACCTACTTATATTGTTTACTTTGGAATAATGAACCGATAGCGAAGTCAGATATCAAAACCACAATTATTCATTCATACTCCTACTAGAATAATCTTCTAAACTTACTAAACAAAAGATCTTCCGAGCATCGTTACGTAAATCTAACTATTACGCAGGCTGCTAATAAAAAAACCTTGTCCAACATATGAACAAGATTCTAGAACCACATCCTAATCAAGCAACTGCGTATTCTCCTATTCATAAATTCTCCCACTGATTACTCAATTCAATTCCACTACAGCTAAGATCTCTAAAAGTAAAAGTACATTCAGCCATTTTAACTACAGCAAAAGAACCAGAGAACTCCCTGGATTGAAAACTCCGTGAACACTTTCTCTCCAGAATCGACATCCAGCTCTGTGACCACCCCCAACGATTCAGGCGTTTGTTTCAGTGCTCAATGTTCAGATTCTCACTGCTGACGTTATAAGGTGTTTTTTCCAACTCGTTTTTCTCAGTGCTTTTGCATGATTATTCGGATTTCGGGAAATGAGAAAATGATGACTTGGTTTTGAATGGTGCAAGTGTGACAATTTGGTGAAGGAAAGGCCCTTGCTCTAGGAATAGTCGGTGAGTTAGTCTTACATTGGTACAGCTTAATCTTTCAACTGGAAATGTTTTGCACTTTACAAGAAGGGGATTTGAAATATTTTTCTGTGGAAGATTTATCTGTTTATTAATATTTTGATATTATTTTGGCAGTCAGTGTAGTTTGTGAACGACTTAACTGACTGAAAGGTGAAATACCTTTTGACAGCATAATAATAACTTATGATTAACCCGAGGATTAATAGTCCTTGGGCCAGTGCCTGTTTTTTATGATGATAACTAACAATCTGAATATTTGTGAGTAGCTTCATTTTGACGAGACGCCCAACTTTTTCCTCTACGAAAATTCAGGATAGTGAGGGCTAATACAGTATGGAGGCGTAAAAAGTGTTGAATGGGTGAATATTCAAATTTTATTATAAATTGAAAACAATAATTGTCCTACAAAAATGATGATTCTATCAGTGTCCCTCACTCCCACATATAACAACAACTAGGTCTAAAAAAATTATTACTAAACCGGCTGATTTTTTCACAGTTGCTCAGCAAATATTTCCTTTATGAACTGGTCACATTGTCCAACAAATTGAGTGGTACGTTTTTTCAGTCCTACGCTCAGAAATTGTCAATTGTTAGTAATCATTTATGATTGTGGGTTCTGTGACACAATTTCTGAGGTAGAACTGGAAAAACGTACCACTCAATTTGTAGGACAACAGTGAAAAAATCAGCCGGTTTGTTATAATTTTTAGACCTAGTTGTTGATATATGTTGGGAGTGGGGGACACTCTGATAGAATCATCTTTTTCGTAGGACAATAATTATTGTTTTCAATTTGTGATAAAATTGTTTCAAGATTTAATTTATGAAGTAGCTGTTAGTAATTAAATTTGAACATTCACCCATTTAACACTTTTGACGCCTCCACACTGTATAAGCCCTCACTATCGAGAATTTTCGTAGAGGACAAAGTTGGGTGTCTCGTAAAATTGAAGCTACTCACGATATTCAGATTGTTAGTAATCATTATGAAAAACAGGCGCTGGCTTATGGACTATAACCTCTGTCAATCAAATTCGTTCAGATTGACGACTTGAGAAGTGAAACGGTTGAAAACAAATTGGCAATTAAGAGACAGATTCTGACAGAGAGCCTGTGTTAACCTGAGAGACCAACATTGTTGAATTAACCTTTGATGGAATTACTGAGGCGTAGAGATGCTTCAATTTGAATGCTCACTGAGTCCTTACTCGAATGGAAATCTCAACCATGCAATTTGTTTTCTGTTGGTTTATTCGGCTGTGAGTGGATGGTTAGGTTTGCGGGAAGAAGTGGTGTGATGGTTTTCGAAAAATACAGTCGAACCTGGATAAGGGAGAGTTAAAGGGACCGCAATGTTTTTGTCGCTTATGGAGGTTTTTCACTAACCCGAGTTTCTAGCTTATGAAGGTCGATCTTATCAGTTCCGGTCATGTTAACACATTGAAGGATAGTTAGACGTTCCACCATGACATTTTTCGCCCTTAAATGTAAATGTTTTATCAGGAAGACACTTGAAGAACAGAGCAGTCTCATCCGCATTGTAAATGTCGTTTGGATCATACCCCTTCAAGAATCCTGGTTGTTCTTCAGTCCATCGGTTACAAACGCTTTGGTCCACAGATCTTCTTTCTCCAGCGGCTTTTTTGAAAGCAATATCATGACGTATTTTAAACCTTCTAGCCAGCCATTGCTAGCCGAAAAGTTCTGAATTCCCAATTTTGTGGCAAAGTCTTTAGATTTTTGTTTCAACAAGGGTCCATCTATGGGAATGTTCTTGTTGAGGGTTTGTTTGATTCATTCTAAAAGGCAGTTCTCAATGTCAGGAAACTCGGAATGTCGACTCCTCTTAATATTTCCGTGTCCTTCAGAGCACTGAGACTTTATAGTGTCTTTTGACTTGAGAATTTTATTATAAGTGGATTCTGGTGGACCAAACTCACTCTGAATTTCATTACTCGATTTTACACACTCAAACGCATTCACGATTTTAAGTTTTCCACTCAGAGATAAAACTTGGATTTTTCTTTTAGACATGGCGCTGGACCGAAGCTTTTTCCGCTCTTGATATCAACTGCAGTGAGAAAAACATATGTCTATGTTTTCGAGGAACTACCTCCATGCTTGACTCTCGCTTATAGAGTTATAGATACGAGGGCAAATCAAATATAAACGAGACTTTTCGCTTTTCAGGCACAATAGTGGAGGGAGAATTTTCCTGATTTTTTGTTGTTGGGTGGGTTTATCAGGAGTAGGGGAAGTACGTGGGCTTGAATCATCGACCCTGTCGGTGTCCACTATGACGATGTTTGATCAAGAGGTACCTCCGTCAATTTCGCAACGTGTTGTATTCAAGTTTCTCGTAGCAGAAGGGTTAAAACTGGCCAAAATCTTGACGAGATTGACTGTCAATGTTCGGATAAGAGACACTGTCGCAAGTCAGAGTGTTTGCATGGCATAAACAGTTCGTGGAGGGTCGTGATTGTGTTGAAAATGAGAGCCATGACCGCAGCGAACAACATCAGTAGTGTTCGACAGCTTATTAAAGACGACCAACGTCGTACCACTTCTGAAATTGCAAGTTTGGTCAGGATAAGTTATGGGAGCACCTACTCCATACTCACAGAAGACCAAGGGTACCGTAAGGGTTGCGCCAGGTGGTTTCCTCGCCTTCTCACAGCTGACCAGAAGTTGCATCGTTTTCAGGTGTGTGTGCGTCTTCTTGCACGATTTCAGGAACAATGAGACCCATTTCTCACTCACATTATCACCTGTGATGAAACATTGGTGCACCACTACACCCTAGGGTCTAAACAAGCAAGTAAGGAGTGGAGAAAACAACACTTTGCGCAATTGACGGAGGTACCTCTTGCACAAACATCGTCGCAGTGGACACCGAGAGGGTCGATGAGGCAAGCCCACGTGCTTTCCCTACTCATGACAACCTACCCAACAACAAAAAAATCAGGAACGTTCACCCTCCACTATTGTGCCTGAAAAGCGCAAAGTCCCGTTTATATTTGATTCGCCTTTGTAAATAACAGTCTTACTTATAGAGGCCGCACTCGGGTCGCATAAATATAACTGTTGGTTTAAGACTTTCTCTTATTCTTAGGCTTCTATTTCTCATACATAGAGGTTTTAGGGGCTAAAAATGACGGGACCAGGCAATTACACTCACTTAGAGAGTTTTCTCGCTTACCCAGTTGTCACTTACACAGGTTTGACTGTATATGTTCTGGAAAATATTTGTGAGATGGAGATGTCCAAACTCTTTTTCTTATCGATAGAAATGTTATTTGAATACCTAGAGGCTAGAGGATTTTCGAAGACATAGTGTTTATTTATCAAGGTTGAATATTTTGTGGTGCGAAGGTGACATCAGTATTGTTCATGACAGCCTTTTGATGTTTTAGTCTTCTTTTTGTTTTCACATAATTATAAGTAATCACATTATGATTTTCTGATGTATATGTTGAGATAGTTACATTCCATTCTTCTGCTGTGATTGTAAGATATTTTTTCGAACAATAGGAAAAAAAGGGAGAAAATTTGCTTCAATAAATTAAAAACATTTTAAATTTTTTCAACTCATTTTTTCAATATATCTGATATTATACAACTTATACAGGAAGTGAGTAAGATTTCTTTGTCTGTGCTCCTGTATCATCGGAAGAAATGTGTGGTACCCTCGGTGGTACCCTGTTTCCATTTTCCTCCGCTTGTATTAAGAAATACACCTGGTATTCGGAAAAGGCGATTGTGATTTGAATTGAAGATTTTTCAAAATAGAAGGTGTTTTTAATGTGTACGAAATTTAGCATTAATAACCCAGATTCTGACAGAGAGCCTGTGTTAATCTGCCAGACCAACATTGTTGAATTAACCTTTGATGGAATTACTGAGGCGTAGAGATGCTTCAATTTGAATGCTCACTGAGTCCTTACTCGAATGGAAATCTCAACCATGCAATTTGTTTTCTGTTGGTTTATTCGGCTGTGAGTGGATGGTTAGGTTTGCGGGAAGAAGTGGTGTGATGTTTTCGAAAAATATATGTTCTGGAAAATATTTGTGAGATGGAGATGTCCAAACTCTTTTTCTTATCGATAGAAATGTTATTTGAATACCTAGAGGCTAGAGGGTTTTCGAAGACAGAGTGTTTATTTATCAAGATTGAATATTTTGTGGTGCGAAGGTGACATCAGTATTGTTCATGACAGCCTTTTGGTGTTTTAGTCTTCTTTCTGTTTTCACATAATTATAGGTAATCACATTATGATTTTCCTGATGTATATGTTGAGATAGTTACATTCCATTCTTCTGCTATGATTGTAAGATATTTTTTCGAACAATAGGAAAAAAGGGAGAAAATTTGCTTCAATAAATTAAAAACATTTAAAATTTTTTCAACTCATTTTTTCAATATATCTGATATTATTCAACTTATACAGGAAGTGAGTAAGATTTCTTTGTCTGTGCTCCTGTATCATCGGAAGAAATGTGTGGTACCCTCGGTGGTACCTGTTTCCATTTTCCTCCGCTTGTATTGAGAAATACACCTGGTATTTGGAAAAGGCGATTGTGATTTGAATTGAAGATTTTTCAAAATAGGAGGTGTTTTTAATGTGTACAAAATTTAGCATTAATAACCCATTTTAATGTTATATTTATGCTATTTCAATGTGCAATCTACATGACAACCGTAAACAAAGTATTCAGAAGCAATATGGGAAATATCAAAACTCTACTGGAACATTTATACACAATGCATATTGAGGTCGTCGGAAAAATTCTGTAATCAACTCAGTTATTAATCTAACGACTAATGGTCTCGAACTATTAACGCGTTCGCTCCGCTCTCGCATTACAATATCTCAACCATAAATTGCTGTCTTGATAACCTTATTCATTGAATAACTATTTTTGCCCAATTTCTACTATTTTAATGTGCAATTGGCAATGGCAAAAGAACATAAAGTATTCAGAAGCGATACGAGTAATGTTACACAATGTTACTAAAACATATAAAGGGTATAGCCGGGTTTCAATGGTAAATCTGCCCCCGCGGCCTTTTCGATTTATATTGGGGGGATCGATTGGACATTGAATGAAAATAATTCAGCCAACTTTTCAGCTTTTTATCTTCAGCCATTTTTGAGATTTCTGTGAAAAACACGTTTTTCGTTTTCATTTTTTTCTCTTTTGATATCGAAAATTTTCGAATGGTGATTTTTTCTGTTGATTCTTTCTTCTTCTTTTCAGAAAAAAAAAGTTATTGTCATTTGTTATTCGGTGTTATTGAAAGTGTCCACCGCCATTTTTTGACATAAAATGTCTCCTTTGGCCCTTTACCCTGGAATTTTTTCACATTTTTAAAATTGGTGGAACATTTCGAAAAAAAAATTAAAACTGTTTTAAATTTTGGATTCAAGAGATATCCATCAAATTTTGGTGCCGTTGTATTCATATTGGCTCCCTAAACAATATTAGTGAAAAAAACCATTGGCGATCTGTTTTAGTTTGGGAGATATGGGCTCCCAAAGTCCGAAAAATATTTCAACTGAAAGTCACTTTTCTCGCGACAGAAAAACTGAATTACCGCTTTATTAGATTTAAAACTTCTCTGAACATTCTAACATGAAGATTTGATCCATATTATTTCAGATATATTCAATAATTGTTGCAAAAATATCGAAAAAATTGGAGGTAAAACCCGCCGTTTCTTATGGTAAGTTGGCACTACCGCGTCTTTCAGCGAGTGCCATTAGGAAATGATAGCGGGATTTACCGGTATGCATCGTGTCATATTCGCGTGAAATAATTCGCGGTAGTGCCAAACTTACCATAAGAAACGGCGGGCTTTCCCTCGATATTTTTCGATGTTTTTGCAATAATTATTAAATATATTTGAAATAAAATGTTTCAAATCTTCATGTTAAAATATTCAGTGAGGCTTTAAGCTCAATAAAGCGGTAATTTTGTGTTTCTGTAATGGGAAAAGTTACTTTCAGGTGAAATATTTTTCTGACTTTGGGGGCCCCTATCTCCCAGACTAAAACAGATCGCCAATTATTTTTTTTCACTAATATTGTTCAGTGAGCCAATATGAATACAAATGCACCAAAATTTGATGGATATCTGTTGAATCCTAGAATTCAAAGAGTTTTAATTTTTTTTCAAAATATTCCACCAATTTTAAAAATGTGAAAAAATTCCAGGATATAAAGCGCCAAAGAAGACATTTCATGTCAAAAAATGGCGGTGGACACTTTTAAGAACACCGACCACTTAATTTTTTTTTCTAAAAACAGATTTTTCCGCTGAAATTCATAAAAAAAATTATACGACTATTCCTTTAATAGCAAATAATCACAGAAAAAATCACCATTCAAAAATTTTGGATATCACAAGACAAAAAAAATAAAAACGAAAAAAGTGTTTTTTTACAGACATCTCGAAAATGGCCACAGATAAAAAGCTGAAAAGTTGGCTGAATTATTTTCATTCAATGCCTAATCGATCCCCTCAATATGAATCGAAAAGGCCGCGGGGGCAGATTTACCATTGAAACCCGGCTATAGGTACCCTTTATATTATGTCAAATTTATGTCCTATGAAAACTAGTCTTTAAATCGCTAGATTAATAAACGCATTGATTTTTCCGTCGCTCACATTATGAATTGGGTATAAATTCATGATTGAAATACATTTTCATTTCGTACATTTGGTATAATACGGGGGTCTTTATAAATGATTGTAACATCGTAGGTTGCTTGAGCAATTTATTTATCTTTTCTTACAAATTCGAAATTCCAGTCACATTATACAATTAATTCGGAATTACCAGCCTGTACTCACAGTACCGTTCGTTCAAATTAAAGTTTACATCAGAAAATAAATACAATTTTAGTCCAACGCCAACTGCGCTGTTATAATCATTTATAGAGACCCTGTATAAATACCTATGTTTCAGTTGAGTTTTATCAATATTTTTTGTTCGGTTGCCCATGTCATGTATTAAAATGAGTCATTATTGTACTGAGCTTTTATTTTGAAGTCGACAAAAAAAATCAATAAATATCGAAGGTGTTCTTTAGTGTTAGTCCCGTCAAATATTGAATAAATAAAAGTAATCCTAATGATATTTTCCATTATATCTGAGGCCGACATATTATAAATATTTTTTCGAAATGGTAAAGAAACGGGATTCTTTTGATTAAAAATAATTGATTGTTTCCACGACAAAAAACAAGTTGTGAAATTATCACGTTTTCGAAATGGGAAATACACTATAATATGTTTCTAAGTCCTTCAATGTTTGATATTACTCAGAGACATACCTTTTACTCAGTTTGTACATCGAGTTAATAAGTAGTTCACATTCCAGCAATGCATATTTATATTCAACCCACATACAGCCAACCTCCGAGTAGAACGCTGAAACGAGTACCTACTAAACGGAAAAATCTTGGTGGAAAATCTCTCTTATATCCACATGTCACCTGAGGAGACCTTCAACTTCAGCTCACTCTTATCCCAGACATTTTTCTTGACGAAATTTAATCTCGAATTTCTCATCTATTTACTGCATCTCAAGGAATATAATGCGAACGTGACAAAAAACCGGATATGCTTGTGTGCAGTCGTGAAGCAGAAGAATTCCAATTTTATCCCATTTTCCTATGAAAGATCGTTTTCGGATTTCCTCCCTTATATATAACTTTACGGTGGTGATAATTTGTTTTAAAAACGACGTGATATTTGCGAATTTGTTCTGGGTGCTCTTGATCTGCCAGAATATCCTATACGAAAACGCTAAATCCGCAAAAATTTCGTTGTACAGAAAATTTGTTTCATAGTCGGCAATGTCGCGGTCGAGTTCACTGATGAATTTGAGTTTATCATTCAAACTTAAGCACTTTTAGACATTTTCGCACAACTTTTCACACTAGCGTAATGGTTAGATTGAAACCAAACAGCCAGGGGTGTATTTAAAACTGTTTCAGAAGAATCTCTCTGCTCGTAGTAATGATTTGGTTTAAGGTCCGGATTTATTTCTTCCGGAAAAATTTCGGAAAAAACCCACCTTATACCTCCTACCAATACCCATTCAAATAGTGATGTTCTTTGAATATTTCGTTATAGAGAGAATTTACTCCGTTTTAGAGGATGTTTTTGACATAGAATTTGGATTCAAGGTGCAATATCTTACAGGAAATTCGTTATACAGTGAAATTCGTTATACAGACGTTCGTTATAAGGAATTTATAAGAAGAAGAATAAGAAGTCGAAAAAAACTTAAAGTTCTGTTTCGTACGTGATAATGTTCTATGACGTTTATAAGTAGTGATAGGTCTAAAAATATATTATTCACCGAGCGCATAATGATTGCTATCATTCACAAAGTGAATAACCGAATGAATAATAGCCATTATACTATAGAGTAGAATAATACTCCCTTCTATTACAAGTGTGGAAAAAATCTAATTGACATATTAGTAATATTATTTTGCTGAACTTGTCATTGTATATTTTGTAATAAAAAAAAAATATTTAAAGTAGATTTGACCCTTGATAGAGAAGTTATTTCCACCCAATTTTCTTGATAGTTAGAGAACTCTGAAACACATAAAAAATATCAGTTTTAACAATATATTTAATGCTACATCCATGAAGCATTTGGCACTCCAGTGAATAATGTCTCATTATTGTTTAGTGAATAATGTCTATTATTGTCTAGTGATAAATGTGTGTTATTATGGCAGAGCAAACAGGTTTATAATAGGTGAATGTGATCATCATACTAGTCAGATGTCGTGTCACGTTTTAATCCAGTCGAATTGTGCTTTTAGCAGAAAAGTTTTGAAGTGGTTTTGATTTCTTTCATTTTTATGTTTTTTGGGGTGCTGAATCCGAAATTCAGATTTGCTAATGAAATTTTGAGACGGAGTATGGAAACAAATACACAAAAACAATAAAAATATCATTCTTGGTCAGTTTTTTTGCTTATTACTCGAATACTATCAACTTTTCGTGAAAAACCGCCACATACAAATGAAAGTACATAATTTCATACAAATTGTACTACTACAGTTTGTTCTGCGATAACCTGGCTCAAATTATAGTTGAAAATGAGGTATTTTCTTTGCATCAACAAATGAAAAAAAAAATGAAATTCTTTGGTTCCGATGATACGATCCTCTTGAAATTTTGCATGAACATTCAGTATATCAGTCTAGATTCACAAAAAAATTTCACTCGAATCGGATATCTTGTTATGAAAATATATAAATTCCTCTTTTCAATATTCCAATTGAATTTTCTATGGTTCTGTTCACACTATGATCATACAATTTTGCAAAAGGCTCATTATGAGCATCTTGCATTTGGCCTCAACATTTCCTTTCGATGGTTTCGTTTTGTCTGAGATATTGAGGAACAAAAATTTAGAATGGCCATGATAAAGAATGTTTGTTCGTCAATATCTCAGACAAAATGAAACCCATCGAAATGAAATATTGCTACCATATGCAAGATGGTCAAAATAGGCTTCATGCAAAATTGTGTGACCATAGTGTGAACAGAACCATAGAAAATTTAATTGGAATATTGAAATCAAAAATTTTTATATTTCCATAACAAGATATCCGATACGAGTAAAATTTTCTTTGTGAATCGAGACTGCTATACTGAATGTTCATGTGAAATTTCAATTAAGAGAATCACATCATCGGAACCAAAGAATTTAATTTTTTTATTTATTGAGTCATAGAATATACCTCATTTTAAACTATAATTTCAGCCAGAACAAGCTGTGGTAGAACAATTAGTGAGAAATTTTATGTAGTTCCATTTTGTATGGAGAGGTTTTTCACGAAAGTTGATAGTTTCTGAGTAATAAGCAAACAACTGACCAAGAAAGAGATTTTCCATTTTTTTTGTATTTTTCTTATGTTCCGTAACGAAATTTCGTTAGCAAACTTCAGATTCGGAATCAGCCCCCAAAAAACATAAAAAATGGAAGATATCAAAACTACCCCAAAACTTTCCCGCTAGGGGTTCTTTTAAGCACAAATATACTGTGTTATTTATTCATATTATAAAAACGGTCAGTCAAATTTGAACATTTTGGTATTTGTACTGGTGACCAAATGAAAGGTGGCTGAGTACTATAGTATTCTAGGACTTTCCCTAATTTTTAATAAGGAAAATTTCAGATAAATCTCCAAAAGTTTGCAAGCAAGTCAGTTCCCAATTTGGAAATTCAGAGGTTTCACATTTCAACCGAAATTCTAAAAAGAATCTCGAGCCTTCTCACAAAAGGAGGGTATTATTCCGATCGTATCGTATTCCCCGCTCAAAAGAAAACGATGTGGTATGTTTCTTATTGTAATACAAAACGAATGGAGCTCGGCAAGAAATTAGATCCGAAACCGTCTTGGCATTCTTGGAGAGGTATCGATAAGATTCAATACGTATCATTCAAATATCGTAAATCCAAGAAATATCTACTTTATATTCAGAATGGAAACCGCCTCGCTCGAAATACGTATATCGATATAACCATGGCATCTGAGAGATCTTTTCAATGGAAGATTGTGCCTTTAGAGGGCCGCAGAAAATTTCTTACGCGAGAAATGAAAGGCCATAGAGGTACATCGATGTGGCTTCACATTTTGGTTTAATATTTCCATCTAGAAATTCTGCATGAGATGTATCAATATGGTTTGGGTTTAGTGCTCAGTCCAGCGAAGATTATGTCTCTTTTCTGAAGATGATGTCCATCTTATTGCTGTTAGGGGCATTGCCAAAGCTTATGGCTGTATATTCAGAATCCGTGTTGAAAATACACAGGGTGTCACCAATAAAGGGTTTTCCAATAAGAGGTGTTATTTTGATGTTCAAAAAAGTGCCATTTTTCAATATGAATGATCGCATGTTTATTTCATTAAAGATGAAGCTATGCCGTTAATAGTGGCAAATAACATCAGGCAAATGACCACCACGTCCACGCTTACAGGATCATATCCTTTTAATGAAATTTTCCATAACCAAATCGCAAAGTGGCTGCCCTATGTCCCCGATAGCCCCACGAATTCCATCGTTGAGGTCTTGAATCGACACTGGCTATTGGCGAGAACCTTCTCTTTCACGTGGACCCAAAGGAAGAAGTCGCAAGGTGTTAAATCACAAGATCTCGGTGGCCAATTGTGATCACCTCTTCGAGAGATAACATGCTTCGGAAACTTTTTCCGCAAAAAATCAATGGTTTCGTTGGTTGTGTGGCACGAAGCTCGTCTTGTTGAAAGTAATCATTGTCCAGATCAATACTTTCCAATTTCGGCTATAAAACGTTTTTGGAATGCCTAATTCCAAAGAACGACGAGAAATGGACAAACCTGGGTTCTCTTCAAAACTTTCGGCTACAGCAGCAATATTCTCCGCTGTTCTTGAGCGACGTGAACGGGTTTTATTTTTCAACATCATTGACTTGTCCAAACATCTTGACTTTTTCCACCACTTTCTTTATTGCGGTCTGACAAGGTGCTTCACAGCGATCTAAAAATGTTTGAATTTTACGAACCGTCTCTGCCAAATTTTCACCATTTTTGTAGTGAATTTTAATAATTTCAATGCGTTCTTGAAGCGTGTAACGTTCCATTTTTACTGATGACGTAGTTTCTACTTGTCAAATTTAAAAATATGACAGCTTCAAACTTGACATCTACTAAAATATCGGACTATTCAAAATAACAGCTCTTATTGGAAAACTCTTTATGTGCACTTATTTCAGGGTTCGTTTTTTCTAATGACTTTCCAAGGTCAGATCAATGATTTCAAGTAAGTATACAGGGTGATTTTTCAAGTGTTTCATTGGACGTTTTCGAGGAAGGAATTGTAATACAGATTCAAGATTTTGGATTTTCGTTTTAGAGTACATGAACTTTAATTGTAAAATATTTTCAAGAGGAATCTACTTCCGGTTTCACCGGAAACGAATGTACCTTCGTTATTTCAAATGCAACACCCTGTATGTTTATACATATTCGAATTCTTCGTTCAATTCTACACTGATTTGATGTATGATATGTGCAGCCACTCAAGCGGTTCTCGAATTATAGCCTGATTATCAAATTTTTGAAAAAAAAGTTGTCACAAATTAGTGTCCATATCTTCAAAATCCCTCATTACAAGAATTTCTTTTGCGAAAGTAGAACAAAAGAATGTAGGCTGATACTGTTTCTTGTATAACTTATGAGGAAATATTATACAGGATGTCTGAAAATGGGCCCCAAAGTGAGCCTCAATAAAACTATAAAATCTCACTTTTTCAAATGGCAACCCTATAATTTTGTAATTCCAATCGATGGCTCGTCAAAAACCAGTTAGGTGTCCCGAACATTTCATGCCTCTAAAATCAGTAGTTTTGCCGTTATTGAATAAAATTCGAATTTCATGATTGAATCAAGGTTTCTTAGTCTAACCATAGATTTATTAGGATAGAAGTTTTCAAGAAGGCTATGTCTGTTGATTTATAGTTCATTTTAGAGAACTGTCATTTTTACTTTTTTGATTAATCGGGCACTATGCAAAATATGAATTACAGTAACAGTGATGTATGAATATGTTCTTCATTTATGGTGAATGTTACAAAATATTAGAAAGGGCAGTCAGAACTTTTAACGAAAGAAATCCACATTTACCACCTTTAACAAAATCGAAGTTCAGGAAGTATCAAAACAATTTTCTCCGTAGTGGAAGCATTAACCCAAAACGGAATCGTGTGAATACAGTAATAGATAAGGAATGATCTCTTAGTTTAAAACTATCACAAAAATTTTATTCACAACAGGAAACTAATACTATAATAAATTGTAAAATGTTGACCGCCTACCGCCATACATTCATCAATTCTTCTACGAACTCAGTCAGTAAATGTGAATTTCGTTCGTTGAATTTCTAATTACCTTTTCTAGGAATTTGTTACATTTGCCGCAAATAAAGAACATACCCTTGATACATCATTCCAGTGAAATTATCATTGCATGTTTTGCTTAGTGCTTGATCTGTAAGAAAAAGTAAGAATGACTAACATAGCCTACTTCAAAAATGCAAGCTTACAAACTGTGCGAAACCTGTCTTTAATCGTGAAATTCGAATTTTATTGAATAACGGCAAAAATACTGATTTAGAGGCATGAAATGTTCGGGACACCATAACTGGTTTTTGACGAGCAATCGATTGGAATTACAAAATTATAGGGTTGCCATTTGAAAAAAGTGAGATTTTATAGTTTTATTAAGGCTCACTTTGGGGCCCTTTTTCAGACATCCTGTATATAATATTTCCTCATAAGTTATACAAGAAACAGTATCAGCGTACTTTCTTTTCTTCCACTTTCGCAAAAACAAATTCTTGTAATGAGGGATTTTGAAGATATGGACACTAATTTGTGACAACCTTTTTTTCAAAAAATTGATAATCCGGCTATAATTCAAGAACCGCTTGAGTGGTTGCACATATCACACATCAAATCAGTGTAGAATTGAACGAAGAATTCGAATATGTATAAATACACAGGGTGTTGCATTTGAAATAACGAAGTTACATTCGTTTCCGGTGAAACCGAAAGTAGATTCCTCTTGAAAATATTTACAATTAAGTTCATGTATTCTTAAACGAAAATCCAAAATCTTGAATCTGTATTACAATTCCTTCCTCGAAAACGTCTATTGAACATATTAGTTACATCAATAACAAACTCTATGAAGGAATATAAAAGAAAAGAACTACCTTAGAGATCGCTGGCGTGATGATGATAAAATGAAGTAACCGAAATCGATCGCCATAAATAAAATGATAAAAAATATTAAGTGCGTTTTCAGTGCGTTTTCATTATTTGGAAGCATTCCAATCAATGAATTGATTAGTAGCTTTGCTCGCTTGTTCCTAGGGAAACATACGTATCATAGTTTAGTTCAAATGTCTGTAATTTTCTAAACATGGAGCCATAAGTGGTCTTAAAAAACTCGCTGATAAAAATCGCAGGAATAGGCATTTCCAGAAAAAATTAGGGAACTCTCGGTAATATTTGAATTTCGGTGACCAGTAGATATCGACCCGATTTGGTGTCATTATATTCAAACTGTTGGTCGAGCAGCTCAATATGAATGGGCTTTTTCAATATGTTGAATAGAAATCCAATAATTCACTAGAAATTCCAATTAATCAATTTTAATTGGTAAATATTTGAATTCGGTGACCAGCAGATATCGATCAGATTTTGATGTCATTACATTCATTGAGTTTTCCTGAACAACGTTATAGACTACAGGCCCGTGTTGAAAAATTATGGGTCATTTGAACACCAGGTGACCTATCTAAAACGATATAAGAGCATAAAATAATAAGATTCAGCACTTGTGAGCTGTCCAACTGAGTGCAGGTGAGAATTCGAAAGTACAGGTAGAGTGGGTGCATTTTGGTCACATATTTTGTACGGCATTCTTACCATCGATTGATCCGTGAAAAATAATAAGAAAACGCGTAGCGCCGGCCGTAAAAAAATGTGGAGCCACAAAGTCGAATCTTTTTTTTTATTTTCCGACAATTACCAGGCTAAATTTGGTCATTTAATTTTGTACGGCATCTGTGTCATACTATTTCAATACTGCTTCTAATCCATTATTACGCAACGCCGTACAAAAATCATGCGACAAGGGGAAAAATCTAGGGTTGCAATCCCCTCTCTTTCTGTAGTCCAGGGGGTGATTTGACACAATATGAAATAAATTTATTCTGAAAGTATTTTATGCAAAGATAATAATTTTTCACATGCCGTACATTTGCGTTAGTTCAAAGGGAAAAAAAGAAAAAATCCTTTATTTGTACTAATTTTTCATAGTATTTCCGTGATTCTAGGTTCCTAGTTAGGAACTATGTTGGATATGGGTTTGTATACTATCCATTTATACCAAAATATAGACATATCGTCACCGATAATTCCAAAAAACAACGTATTTTTGAGAATTACTCATGACACTGAAGTTAGCAGACCCCTTGTGGCATGATTTTGTACTGCAAACTTCAGTGTCATGAGTACTTCTCAAAAATGTGTTGTGTTTTGGAATTATCAGTGAAAATATGTCTATATTTGGTATAAATGGATAGTATACAAACCCATATTCAACATAGTTTCTAACTAGGAACCTAGAATCACGGAAATACTATGAAAATTAGTACAAATAAATAGTTAGAAACTATGTTGAATATGGGTTTGTATACTATCCATTTATACCAAAATATAGACATATTTTCACTGATAATTCCAAAAAACAACACATTTTTGAGAAGTACTCATGACACTGAAGTTTGCAGTACAAAATCATGCCACAAGGGGGTCTGCTAACTTCAGTGTCATGAGTACTTCTCAAAAATACGTTGTTTTTTGGAATTATCGGTGACGATATGTCTATATTTTGGTATAAATGGATAGTATACAAACCCATATCCAACATAGTTCCTAACTAGGAACCTAGAATCACGGAAATACTATGAAATTAGTACAAATAAATGGATTTTTTTTTTTTCCCTTTGAACTAACGCAAATGTACGGCATGTGAAAAATTATTATCTTTGCATAAAATACTTTCAAAATAAATTTATTTCATATTGTGTCAAATCACCCCCTGGACTACAGAAAGAGAGGGGATTGCAACCCTAGATTTTTTCCCCTTGTCGCATGATTTTTGTACGGCGTTGCGTAATAATGGATTAGAAGCAGTATTGAAATAGTATGACACAGATGCCGTACAAAATTAAATGACCAAATTTAGCCTGGTATTGTCGGAAAATAAAAAAAAAGATTCGACTTTGTGGCTCCACATTTTTTTACGGCCGGCGCTACGCGTTTTCTTATTATTTTTCACGGATCAATCGATGGTAAGAATGCCGTACAAAAATATGTGACCAAAATGCACCCACTCTACCTGTACTTTCGAATTCTCACCTGCACTCAGTTGGACAGCTCACAAGTGCTGAATCTTATTATTTTATGCTCTTATATCGTTTTAGATAGGTCACCTGGTGGTTCAAATGACCCATAATTTTTTCAACACGGGCCTGTAGTCTATAACGTTGTTCAGGAAAACTCAATGAATGTAATGACATCAAATCTGATCGATATCTGCTGGTCACACGAAATTCAAATATTTACCAATTAAAAATTGATTAATTGGGAATTTCTAGTGAATTATTGGATTTCTATTCAACATATTGAAAAAGCCCATTCATATTGAGCTGCTCGACAACGACTTATGCAAATATTCGTGGAATTCCTTGCATTAGAAAAAAAATCCATTTCGCTGAAATTTTAAGTTTCATCCATGCCGAAAAAAGGATCAAGTTCATCGTGGAAATGTGTTTAACAAATCGAAAACATGTTTGTGCTGTTTCAACATATCCCTGTTAACGTTAGTGAGCAATTAGCCTGATGAAGCTCTGAAATCCGTGGTACCAGTAATCCCGTGCTGTAGTTATCATTTTCCATATCATTCGACATGCTTCGATCCGTCATTAAAATGATGATATTTCCGAAAGATGATAAATATGTCCAGCTATTTTGATCATATCCACTATACTGATTGCTATTTCTGCGTACAGATATTCGATTTCAACATGTTGCAAACACTCAACTACACTAACAATGTCTTTCGTCCTAGATTTTAGAATTGCCCGATAGAAGTCACGTGAATATTCTCATATTTTCTGATGATGCAATCCTCTTGAATTTGCTTGAACATTCTGTTTATCAGTCTCGATTCACAAAAAAAAATCATTCGAAATGGTTATCTTGTTGTGGAAATATAAAGATTCTTTTTTTCAATATTCCAATTGATTTTCTATGGTTCTGTTCACACTATGGTGACGCAATTTTGCATAAGGCTTATTATGAGCATCTTGCATTTGCATTTCATTTCGATGGATTTCGTTTTGTTTGAGATAATGAGGAACCAAAATTGAATGGCCATATTCTATGTTTCATAAAATATGGCCATTGTTGCGGCCAAATGCAAGATACTCATAATAAGCCTTACGCAAAATTTTGTGGCCATAGTGTCAACAGAACCATAAAAAATTCAATTGTAATATTGAAAAGAAGAATCTTTTATTCCCACAACAAGATATCCATTTCGAGTGAGTGGAATTTTTTTGTGAATTGAGACTGATACACTGTATGTTCATGGAAAATTTCAAGAGGATCGCATCATCAGAACCAGAGAATTTAATTTTTTCATTCATTGAGTCATTTTCAACTATAATTTGAGTCAGAACTGGTTGTCACAAAACAAGCTGTGGTAGTACAATTTGTAGGAAATTTTATGTTTCCATTTCGTATGGAAAGGTTTTTTCACGAAAAGTTGATAGTTACGAGTAATAAGCGAAAAACTGACCAAAAAATGAGATTTTTATTCTTTTTTTGTATTTTTTTCCATGTTTCGTGACGAAATTTTGTTAGCAAACCTCAAATTAGGATTCATCACCTCAAAAAAATAAAAAATGAAAAGAAATCAAAACTGCCCCCAAAACTTTCTGCTAAAAGCACAATTCGACTAGATTTATAATGTAGGAGCAGCAATTCAATCAATACATTAAACTCTAATGACATGAAACGGTCAAAAAAGACACCTACGATGAAAATGTTCATGATTTTTTCACGTCAACATACCAAAGCCGAAAACGAAATTTTGAACAATCCTAACCCATTATTCAACCTCTATTGTACCTCGAAATTGATGGCTGTAAAACGAAAATTGAAATATACCGGAAGTGTGATATATCGATGTTTCGCTCTAAGCATTCTGATGTATCTCGTTCCCTTTGCGCCACCTACCTGTTCCAGGATTCGAAGCGGAAGCCGCATATATCACATATCGCTCATCTAATGCTGATCCATCCGAAGGATCAGATCCTATCTGTGCGGTGCAATAAACAATATTGTTTTTTTGGCACATACAATGACTGAGTGAGAATGATTTCTGCTCGAATCGAATTTTTTACTTCTCTGCTGCCTGAACGAAATCGTTGATTGAAAATTTTATATTCGCGTGACTAGCTCGCATAAGGATCTAGGGCGAGTGCTGGGTAAAAGTGCTCTGAACGACTGAGCACTGCATAGGTAAGCATTGTCGAAATGTGGGTTCTGTTTTTGAAGGAATTCGCTCGGAGAAGATAATAGTGTGCTCTATGACTACTTTTCTGTACTAAATAGCTTCCAACGGAGGTACAAGAAACTGTGTTATCATAACATGATAATGTTCGACATACAGGGTTTTCCTTTGAGTTGGCCTATTAGACGTTTTAGGAGAACTAGTGAATATTTCGTTCTGAAATTTTAGGTGCAGCCTTGAGGGTGAAGGAACTCTTCGCCTAAAATATTTTCAAGTCGACAGTGTTGCCACGTCTATCTCAAACGCATATCTACTTTTTATTTCAAATGAAACTTCCTATATTTTCATTTATGTATCGATTCAATACCAAATTCGCAGTATAACCCACAAAAAAAATTTCTCTGCTATGCACTGTTGCCAAGTTATTCACAAATTCCTGAAACTTTTGACATTTGCATTGCCAGTTTGGAAATGCAATATCTCGATTATTTTCATGCGAACGGAAGCAAACTCAGCAGTCTCATAGTAAAGACTCCATGCATTCATGTGGTATATTCAGTATTTTGATACATCGTAAGGTTTTTCGAAGATATTGCTCCGAAAAATTTGAAACTCAAAATTGAAATATTTCGAGATTTTCAATGGCAACCCCATATTTATTTTATAGCATTCGATTCGAAATAAAAAATGAAGGGCAGTTTCCTTTTACACTAATTATTTATTTTGAATAGTTTTCGAATGAGATGAAAAATACTGAAATTTGTCAGTATTTATATTATAGTTCATGATCTATGGTCCTGTTTTCGATGAAATGGTTCTATGATTATGGCGTGAATTGTTGAAGTGGATTCTATGGTTCAAATCATAAAAGTATTCGATGATCATTGATGTCATAGAAAAAAGTTTACCCATATTATGTAGGACCTTTAACAATCGTTATTCACATTTAGCAAGAATGACTTGAAAGAAATTCCGAAAATTGTTTAGGCTTTCTGTAATTCTGGCCTTATGTTCACTAATTATTTATTTTGGACAGTTTTCAAATGAGATGAAAAATACTGAAATTTTTCAGTATTTATAGTCATGTTCAATGGACATAATGCTGTGTGATTATAAAGTGAATTATCGGAATGAATCCTATTGTTCAGGTCATGAACATAGGTAAACTTTTTTCTTTGACATCAATGATCATCGAATACTTTTTATGATTTGAACCATAGAATCCACTTCAACAATTCAGGCCATAATCATAGAACCATTTCATCGTAAACAGGACCATAGATCATGAACTATAAATACTGAAAAATTTCAGTATTTTTCATCTCATTCGAAAACTATCCAGAATAAATAATTAGTGTAAAAGGAGAGATATTGCATTTCCAAACTGGCAATGCAAATGTCAAAAGTTTCAGGAATTTGTGAATAACTTGGCAACAGTGCATAGCAGAGAAATTTTTTTATTGGGTTATACTGCGAATTTGGTATTGAATCGATACATTAATGAAAATATAGGTAGTTCCATTTGAAATAAGAAAGTAGATATGCGTTTGGGATAGACGTGGCAACACTGTCGACTTGGAAATATTTTAGGCGAAGAGTTCCTTTACACTCAAGGCTGCACCTAAAATTTCAGAACGAAATATTCACTAGTTCTCCCAAAAGTCTAATAGGCCAACTTAAAAGAAAACCCTGTATATCCTCAGGCCCAGGCTCCTAAGAAGGTTGTCAGCTTTTTTCAACACCATTGACGACCTTCTTGGGTTTCCATGAATGAGTAAGGTAGAGATCAAAAGATCTACATTACTAAAAAACTTTATAGGTTTTCACTCCCAGTCTTTGAAACAGAAATAATTAAAAAATTTTTTTAATTAAGATGAAGTGCTCCTGCGAAAATCTTTTTACTTATTTTCAGGAGCAAATTGGTTTCGAAAAAATTGTTACCTAACAGTAAAACTAAAACAGGAAATAAATGAAAAGGATAATGTAACATTTCGGTGTCTAAATCAGACACCTTCTTCAGACAACCTTGAAAAATCTTCAGAATTGTGTGTCTTTTCATTTGCAGTCTAATTGACATTGAAAATTGTCAACACATGGAGATGTTTATTCATTTAATTTTGAAATTTCCTGATGTCATTTCTTTCTTCAATAAATCAATCCAAATACGATCTTTTCCAACAGAACAATTGGCCAAATTAACAACTTCATCCAACAAAATACACGTGGATTCCTTAATTTCCTTTTATAATCTCAGGTTCCGTCATTGGGATCTTTGTGTTGTTCCAGTTCATCATATGATCTCCGCTATTAGAACATATATGATCAGCAATTTGTGATCTTGTGATGTCTCTATTTTTGATGTTATTCTTACGTTCCCGTTTTTATTTCTAAAGGTCTTGATGTCTCACCTGTATAAGATTTTCCACACATATGCAGGGAATATTGTAAACACAATTTTTTGATTTTAGTATCTCCTTCATCGGTTTTGTTCTACATAAATAGAATGGATCTCAAATCATTCTGTGTTTTGAAAACAGTTCTTATGTTGAATTTTAAAACCAAATCTCTTATTTTTTTCTGAAAGGCCAGAAAATATAAGGAATGACGTACAACAAAGGTTGTTCTTGACGGTTTTAGAAAATAAAGTTGATTATTCTTTAGAGATAAGAAAACGAGAACAAGAACAACATCAAAAATAGAGACATTACAAGATCACAAATCGCTGATCCATGTATGTTCAAATAGCAGAGAGAATCTATGATGAACTGGAACAACACAAGATCCTTATGACGGACCTGATAATTATCAAAGGAAAATAATTAAGAAATCTACATGTATTTTTTTAGATGAAGTAGATAATTTGACCAATTGTTTGTTGGAATAGATCGTATTTGCATTGATTTATTGAAGAAAGAAAATGACATCAGGAAATTTGAAAATTAAACCTCTATGTGTTGACAACTTTTAATGTCTATTCTACTGCAAATGGAAAAAAAATCACGATTCTGAAGATTTCACAAGTTTGTCTGAAGAAGGTGTCTGATATAGACAACGAAACGTTACATATCTTTCTCTTAATTCCTTTTTAGTTTTACTGTTAGGCAACAATTTTTTTAGAACCAATTTGCTCCTGACAAAACAAGTGCAAAGATTTTCGCAAGGAGCACTTAATTTAATTAAAGAAAAATTATTATGTGTGTTTCAGAGACTGGGAGTGAAAACTTATTACTTATAAGTTTTTTTAGAAATGCAGATCCTCCAGAATATACATATATTTCAATCGAAATCTAAAACATCTTTACTCCGTTCACGAAAGGTTGAGCCGTCGGTTGGCCATGGAATTTGGCATATTCCACTGCGTATATTAAAA
>CM024242.1:96755681-96816986 GCA_013421045.1 Propylea japonica
TTGTTGGCAAATTTTTTGAATTTGCTCATATAACATCTCCATTCTATCCTTCATAATTGGTTGTCCCTTTTTTCGTTCTTTTATTTAACTTTCTGTATCTTTCAGCTTTTTTCTGTCTGCTCAATTTCAGTGCTTCTTCCTTTTCAGCTTTCCTTTGAGAAATTCCTCTTGCTTTTTCAATTTTTCCTCTTTCATTCGCATTATTCTGTCATGAAAGTATTTCTGTTCTTTTTTCCTTCTTTGGTCGATGGTTTGGATTGATTAGAAACTTCCTCCTTATCCTTTTCATCATTTCCCAATGATAGTGTTCCTTTTGGTTCTTCCGATTCCATATCAACTGCTTCTTCAGTATCAGAATTCAGTTCACCGTATTTCTCATAAATTTGCTGGACGTCTACACCTCTCTCATCTTTCCTTTTAGTTGATCGTTGATATTGATTGATGATTTTTTTCTTCCTCATTTCTTTCCATTGATCAACTTGTATTTGTTACTATATTTCTTATTCTCCATTGTTTTTTGTCAAATGGTTTTTTTCTGTTTCTCCTTCTGATCAGTATTGGTATTTTTTTCATTTAGAGAATTATTTACCTTATCTTTATTTGTTTGCCGATTAAAAGGCCTTTTTTTAACACTGGAGTTTTAGTTTTTAAAAAGAAACCATCTCGGTGACCATTCGACTTAGAATCACTTTGATTCGTTGTTTGTAATTTTTTTTCTTTGTACTTTCCCATCTTAATCAATATAGCGGAACACTGGTTAACTACTATCCTGCAAAACACCATGCCATTAAATAAATTATCGACAACACCAAATATACATTTCAGGAATACCTATTTCGGAGATATTCAACTTACTATATTTTACTGATGTGCTTCTCACTGTTACTAACGAAGTCTATAATTGGATATAGAAAGTTCAAAACAAATTTCAAATTGAAAATACAACAATTAAATATTAGAAGATGATTAAATCGCTGAATTTAACTCATGTTCAATGTTATTCAGGAACAAAATTTGAGAGGTTAGAAACACCGACCATAGATCGATAAATCTTCTTTTTGCGCTTGATTAGGCAATCAAATTATTAATTTAGATATTGGATATCAATTGATAATTCATGTCCAAAATTACTCGAACTCGCTTAGAAATTTTGAGAAAGACGTAGACTCGATATCAAAGTTTGTGGAATTGTTATTTACGAAACGGGTCACCCATCCGATAACGACCTCGCCAAACCCTGATGTATGAGTCATAAGATAGATTTATCCGTTCATTATTGAAAGATTGCAATGATTTTCTAGGAACAAGAAACTTAATACAGGTAAAACAATGGTATAAGAAAATTATTCAAGTGGAAAAACTTCTTTGTGCAATATAAGTGACAAATGAAGTCAGGAAAAATTTGTAAACATTTTGTGCAATATTATTGATTTAATATTCATTCAAACTGATGACGTACTTAATTTTAGTTGCAAATAAGCATCAAAGTGTAGAAAAACTTCTACAAATTTAATTTTCTTGGGGAAAATGGAGGAAAGTAGATGCATCTATTTCAAAGATTGTTTGGGTGAAGTCAAGTTCAAATATTGTAAAAAAATCTATTTCGTGATGATTTTTTCTGTAAAGTTTAGGTTAACATGCAAAACACATTCATGTTATCATTGTTATTGTAAATTTTAACTCAGGATTATCTGAAATTAGAAGATAAGAAATAAATGAGACATCTCGAGAAAAAAAGCATTCAGTGAAGGCATTTCTCTTATCAGCAAATAATTAGAAACAAGTTTCTCAGCAGAGGAGACATTACAAAACTGATAATAAACTATTAAGTATTTGAAAAGAATACAAATACAATTAAATTCAGGATTTTTTCGATTTGACTCATTCCACAAACATTCAAAGAATACATACAGTGGAAATTTTAATGTTTCAGAAGTTGATGATTTATAGATAATGGACATTTCTAATATGAAATTGAAATTAATTTAGTTTGAAAATGACATCTATATAGATATATTACCAGCTTATGCAATAAATAATGAACATTGATCATGAAAACTTCAATTGACAATCATGAGGTTTTCCTAAGATGTCTAAAATAATGGTGTATGCACTTGTCACTTTTTGAATGGAATGACATTCAACCAATTTGGAAATTTCGCTTTCGTTTCGGGCCAGCGCCGCAGCCGGCAGCGCCACAATGGCGCTATATCAGTTGTCAATTTTTCGTTGACAGATTTCATCATTTGATTCATATTTGATCGTTGTTTGGAGAGACAAACGGCTAAGAACCAGTTTCCCATTTTTCACCTGGACCTCGAGAATGGTTCTGTGATGGTGATAAAACATTATTTGTAACGTGTATCAAAGTCTTTTTTCAAACAAATGTGTAGGAAGAGTTGTGTCGACGAAAACTTGGATCACAAATGACCTGACCACATTTTGAGTAAAATTTCAGTAAAGGGATCATAATTTATAATCTCCCTAATTTATGGATACCTATAGCAAAGGTAGGTAAATTTCAATTATCTGATTGATTGTATAACATCTGTTTTATAATTTGCAGTGCATCCTGTCCAACGAATAATTTTTTGGTTATCTGCAAGAAACAGCGTCAGCGTGCTCAGTTGAAATATGGTTCAGTTACAGATAATTAAAAGATTACTATTTACGACTATATGTAGATGAATGAAAAGGAAATACCAGCATTTTATATTGTAGTTTCATTTTTAACTATGATGTAAAATTAGGTTGAAAAACAGTCTCTGCTGGAATTTCAGGTAGGTAACTGAATTAAGTTTATTTCTAAGATTTCAATCTAATTTGACAGTTTAAAAGGGGTTTGAAGTTCACTGCGACCTCAAGGATTATTATGCCCCCATCAGAGCTGTTCTTGACACTCTGCCGTCTACAGCTCGCCCTTAAGCTCCAAAGTTCTAATGAACTTAAGTAGATGTGAGGGCTTCAAGAAAACTATGTCCTTGCGCGTACAAATTTCATTTCACTCTCAAAAATTACAAAAAGAATTATCTGCAGTATGAATATTATTTAAACTGCAAATATATTTTCATAAAAAAATAATAATAACTGTTTCATATAATCACCTCTGCTTTAATTCAATGTAAATTCAAGAAAACTCTTATCGCATGCTCTACCTCCTTTTTCTTAAATTTGAGTTCTTAATGAAACAACAAATATGTCTGAAATTCTCTCAGGTTTATTCAATATTTATACATAATCAGTTCTAATGATAACATTCTCAAATTCCTAGAAATAATTATCTATTTATGGAACCGCAATTCCTAAATATGAAAACAATTCTAAAGAATTTTGATTTAATGGAGGAATAAAATGTAATCTTTATATAAATAGCATAATATAATCTGTAGATGTTGAGTGAAAACTTAATCGATATTTTATCTGATAATGTATAAAGGGTACTGTTTTTGTTTAATTCTGCAGAGATCATTAATTTTGGGAATTTCTTGTTATGTGCCCGACCAAAATGAAAATAATTGTTTTGTTTTTGAATCTAATACGACATAGTCCCTGATTCTAAATTATGTCTAATAATAATGATGATGTCTAAACATGGGAGATCCTTAGGAAATAAGTACTTGGTATTTACCAGGATTAATAGTATAAATGCAGAAATTTTTAAGCTAAAAATTTCACATTTTACAGGATGTTAAAAAACAATGACATTATTTGTGTTAAACGAACAACAGTACGAATAGCAAATGGCCACAGATGATGTTATTCTTGTAGTTTGGTAACATGGTTACATTCCACTGCGACTTCAAAGTCTATTATGTTCCGCATCATGGTCTCGCTCTCCAGAGTTCCAGTGGTCTCCAGTATCTGAGAGGGATTCAAGGAAGGTAAATCCTCATTCCTTTTATAATTATCTTGTTCACAATTTTCATCACGCAGTCTTGCTATGGCAATGCATTCTGTAACCAGGATAAGACGAGTTTCCTGTTTCCCACAGAATCTATACTCATCAGTTTCTGATTATTCCATTCTCATCGTATTAGATATAGGAATTGGTGGTGAAAAGGCCAAATTTAAGAAATTAAACTTCCATCCTTGCCTACGTTTCGGAAAATTCATATTTTCATCCTCATGCATGGATGTATTCACTTTGTCCAATGTCATTTAAACAATCTTGAAATTCATTGAAACTAAAACAATGACATGCAGTGTTATTCTTAATCGAGGTAAACATACTGTACAGTATGTCATTGTTTTGGTTTTAATGGATTTCACGATCGTCTTAATGCCATTGGGAAAAGTGAACATCAAAAAAGATGGAAGTTTAATTCCTTTAATTTTGGCATTTTCATCACCAATTCCTATATCTATTATTGATGTAAGGTCACCAGTTTGCAGATTCATCATATATTTCCTAAGGCGACAATGTCCTGTGAGGAAGCTTAGCTCATTCTAACCGAGATCCAAGTACTTATTGGTTCTTTCAGTTCCAAAAACCCGCAGGAACTTTATGGAATGATCAATTCCTGGAAAATGTTTACATCATCATTGTCATTAAATACCAATGACCAATCTTCTTGTTTCAACATTGTCCTGAAACTTTCAATATTTGTTGTTGTGTATAACCTTTTCCAAGTGAATTCTATTTTGGGTTTTGATATTTGATAGGTAATTTGTTGTGCTAGGTGGTCTGATATATGTGTATCCCAAGTTAGTGTTTGATACGGTATGTGTAAGTTGGTAAAAATTCCATCTATGCAGCTAGCACTTTTCTCTGTTATTCTTGTGTTGTCAAAGATTGTTTAATATTATAGCTGTTCAAAAGATTGTGAAGTTCTTGTTTTTCCTTGGTGTTTCTGATCATATCTATATTAAAGTCTCCTGTGATAATTATGTTGTATGAATTTTCAAGTTTCTGTAGAATTTCATCTAATTGTTTCGTCATTGTTTCAGTAGTTCCATTGTTTTATATAACCATACACACATATTTTTTGTTCTGTAATTTATATTCAATTCCTGCTATTTCAAAAATTTTGATATAATTTGCTATATCCTTTCTTTCTGTAGCTTCTAGGTCATTTCTGACATAAATATAACAACTCCTCCGTGTTCTCCTTCGTTTCTACAAAAATTGGCTTTGATGGTAAAGTTATTTATGCCAAAGTTTTCAAGTTGAGTTTTGGTTTTTCAGTGCTCGCTGATGCATATGATCTTTATGTTCTCGTTTTGATTCATTATATGTTCTATCTGATCTTTAGAGTTTCCAATTGATTGGACATTTTGATGGAATATTGTAAATTTGTCACATGCTAATTTTGCTCGACTTGGTTCAACTCTAAGAAATTTTGTCCTCTTGTGAAGCTGAAACGGGAAAAGGATATTCCCATGGGCCAGAATTCACTTTCATATATCCTTTCTTTCAGGTGCAGAGGGACTCCTATCATGTAGCTTTTGAATTTGTTAGTTAATTTTGTCTCTAGTTTCTTTATATTGATATCTCCTTTATCTACTGCCGCTTTTTCTGTAATGTATGTTAGTATATCTTCATCTTCGACCGATTCTTTGACTTTTCCAAAAACTCTTATAGATGCATTTCCTATACCACTGAAAGGTTCTGGACCGGTAAGTGGCGTTTGTGCTGTCTTTCTGGTAAGTGTGTTGTGTGTTAGCCTCTTCATTTTTTTTGAACCCAGACTCCCTACTGCCTCCTTCATTGAGTTTCATTTGGCACTCCCATATCAACTTTGGGCCGATGACATAGGAGTTCAGTGCTTTGATAGAAGCTCGACTATCAGAATGGATCACTATGTCACACCCTTGATTGTAATAATAATAAGCAAATGCTTCTTCAACCTCCAAAAATTCTTCTTCATGCTCTGAAAAATTTCCCTCTATTTCAAGATCAAAAATTAACTTTTTCCTTTCAGGTCCCCGATTTCAATAAGAGATTTCATCATATGTTTTATGTTCTATGTTTTATATTTAATGTTTTATGTTAAAATTAACTTTTTCCTTTCAGGTCCCCGATTTCAAGAAGAGATTTCATCATATCACCTCCTGTTATGTTGCTCCCCCTAGGTGGTTTTATGAGGGAGTACAGCGACATGAGGCGAAATATTTGTCCAACCTGTATTGATTGGGGATGGCTATTGCATCCTCCAGCAGCTCGCATCATTCCAAAGAAATGCTGAAAATTATAATAATTGCAGAGAAGCATTAAAAAAATAATTAAAAATCCCCTCCAAATGGTCTTGGTTTAGCCTCGAAGTCATTAGATACTTGAAGCCTATTTGAGTCAAATATCTTTATAAATCCAGGGTGCAAGATATTGTCGCTTGAAATCTCTCATGGGTTGATTTGGACATGAAGAAGTTTGGTGGGGAAATCTGCTTCCACAAATCTAAATAAACTTAAAATCTTTCTAGTTCCTGTAAAACATTAACGAACTTAATTTCCAAAGATATCAATTATTTTATGTTTTTTTGTCTGGTCTTTTAACACTACCAACATATGTATGTTTTCATCTCTCGTGATTTCTCACGGTAAATACACACACTTCTCTGCAGCAAGGTTAGTGAACGAGCATCTTTTTTTTTATCCTCTGCAAATGCGTGCCATTCAATATTTGTCAATAAATTTCCAAAGCTTCAACTTTTATGTTTTATGTTCTATGTTGTATGTTTAATTTTTATGTTCTATGTTGTATGTTTAATTTTTATGTTCTATGTTGTATGTTTAATTTTTATGTTGTATGTTATATTATGTATGTTTCATGTTGTATGTTTTATGTTGTATACATATCATCAACAGAATATTATCACGGAAAATGTTAATAATCCTCTGGAATCTGAAATACTTGGACTCGAGTAATTTTGGATCAACTAATTTTATACTGAGGTGTACCCTGAATCATTTTTTATTGTCCAAATTATTCCTTAAGCACTTGATTAGGTGTGGAAAGTCTGGCAACATTCTTAATTTCCGTGAATCATCCATGGGGTGGTCACACCATGGCTCATTGGTGTTCTCAATATTCAAGTGCTTCCACATTCTCTGTTCCATGTTGCCCCATCACTTATAGCGTCAATATAAAGACCAGCATTTTCACATAAAATAACGCATTCAAGCATCAATTTGGATAAAATATCGCCCGAAATATCACCCCCACTTAGAAAACAAGCCAATGCTTGGAGACCATGGCCTGCAAATGGTTGAAACATAATTACCAAAGCATGATCTCCAAGACTGTTTTTCATTTTTTGTGGGGTGTGATGACCCAAATCGATAAATCCAAACAATTGCATAGTATTCTTGTCATATTTTTTTGTTTTTGACACCTTGCACTCGTCCACAAGCAAGCAACCTTGTCTTTCCCACACTTCCATATGCTGCGTTTTTTTCTTCAGCATTTGAAAAACTTCTTTGTGGAATCCAAATGAGCCGTCAATATTTTTTATATATCTAAAGAAAAGAACAATGTTTTTATCATCATGACTTCTGATACAATTATCACTGGCCTTATTTACCTTGAAAGTGTGCTTGGAACTGGCAATGGAAGAATATTATTTTCTCTTATATGATTATATAATTTTGTGCTCTTGATTTTCATTAAAATACAAGAATACACCCAGTCAAGAGTGTAACGAACCCCGTTCTTTTTACACTGGCTCGAGTTGTAACACGCAGTTACCATATTCTGCTGAGCGACAGATAAATCTTTTATTAAAAACCCAAATTTTGTATCTCGGCTTTTTCCTTCTTTAGTCTTTCAATAACAGAGTTTAATTTTTCATTTTTTATCTCAAATATTTTGTGTTATTGATCGTGGATCGTGACTACACATTTTTTCTTCGCCTGCTTCCTCAATCGGTATTTGAAATAAGTGGGAGCACTACATTCATTTGCACCAGCTGTTATAAAAATTAAACAGTATTTGCACTGAACGGAGCATACTTTTTGAGAGTTATTTTGGAGAAAATAATATGTCTCTCCAATTTATGTATACTCCAGTTAGGGGGAGGATTAATTGTTACAATATTATTCTTAATCAAAACAAAAAAATTTTCATTTTTTTGATGGGAATGGGGGACGGGATATAGGGGACAGGAGGTTCATCACTGGAACTTAAAGAAATCAAAATAATTTTTTTCATATATTTCATCAGCAATTTCAATTGAACATATTCACAATATAAAGAAGAAATATTGCAGAATATTTTTAGCAGCTACAATACTTTGTGGTTTGAAAATCTTATAGTAATAATTGTAAATTGGCTCAGCCCTTTATAACAATAAATGAATATACCTGAAAATTTGAAATATTAAGTATATCTATGTATTTTTTAATTCAAAAATGTCTCGTCAAAGATGAACAAATAGAAACAAAATTTGGGCATAGGAAACTTAATGTAAAAATAGAAATAATATGTTCCTACTGATAAGAATGGGTGCCTTTTTTATGTTGTGTTCTTTGAATTATTATCTTGTTTATATTTTTTATGGGACTTGATTATTTAAAATTACCTTCGATTTATTTATGACAATAAGGTATATGTGAAAGATTCAATGATAATATATTATATTAAAATTTTGTGTTATTTTGTTTTGTATGAGGTTTTCCAAATAAACATCTATCTATCTATATAACAGGGTCTAAAGTGGCACTTTTAATCCCGAAGCGAAAAAATTTGTACAATTCTCAGAAAGATTAGAATAATTTCAGCCCCGAGGTTTATATACATTATTTTATGCACTTTAGGACACTGAAAACATAGAAATCTTGTACCGATAGCTGATTTCTCTTTTAATCGATTCCGTGGTAAAAAAGAGAATCCCAATTTAAGAAGCCGCAGAAAAATCTATATGCCATCTACTTCCACAAAAATCCCAAGAAATATGTATTATCTACTATTTATTTAGCTTATGGCGTATACAAACATCCACAGAAGTTAAATGCACAATCACAAGAAAAATATACAAACATTGTAAAAAAACAAGTACAGTGTACAGACAAAATTATGTGTAGCATCACAGCTCACATGCTGTTGCATGCAAAAAGTCAGAAGTTGTGCCAGAAAATCTTCTAGTCGGACATTCATAGGTAATGTGATGCATTGTATTATCTACTCTTAATCCTAGAGAGATTAAAAGTATACATTTATTCCCTAAAGTGCATACAAGTATGTATATATTATTCATCATAATTGAGATATTGCCTGTTACATCTTTGAGAAGAACCAACGCTGCTGCTTGGTGAACAAAATTGAACTAGTGCTATAACAGTAAAAAAATCACATTTCATAACTAGTTTTCACAATGTGTTTCTGAAGAAAAATACAAAGTCTGAAATACTCCATAGGACATCAAATATAAAGCAATCTATACAGTTGTCATTATCTTACAAAAAGAATATTTTCAATAATGCATAAAGTTATGTAAACTACAACGAACATTTCAAAGTGATTAGTAGAAACAACTAAGACTAAAGAAAGTCTTTACAGTCTATGAGGAAAAACTATGTATATAATTATTAAATTAATTGTGAAAAATTCTTATGTGCATAATGGTATTGCGTTCTTGAGGAGATTTTTTATGCTCATGCTATCCTTATCGAAATGGGCTGAACAAATAAAAGATGAGGGAGGGATATATTTTCCAAGAGTATCAATCCACTGTTGACGTAGATTATCGTCCTAAAAATAATAATGAATGGACATTTAACATCTGAAGGTATGTTCTTTAACTCTAATTTTTTCATTTATGTATATGATTTCTTTTTATCCACGAGTTTTCAACCAAAGTGAGGCTGTGAACACATTATGAGCTATGTATAATAACGATATTCATGCTGAACAGATTGCGACAAATATGTGCGAGCTGATACATTTACATAGGATGGGTTTGATTACTGTTCTGATCATGATAACGTTTATATATTATATTATTATGTTCACCTCCTTTTAATAGATGAAGATTGAAAAAAGTATTTCCGAAGAGGAGTTCATTTGTTATCAAGAATCGATTCAATGTAATATAATATGTGATTTCAATATATTAGATAGAATGGTAAATCAATTCATTTCTTGCTCGAAATTACCTCTATATAGCTTACCTTTGGAACTCGAAAAATACGGATATTTTTGTCCAGATTTATTGATTGTCCACACAAAATATAGCGAAATGAATTATTATTCCTTTTCGCAAATATATAGTAATAGAAATCACTTTTTAACACTACTGACACCACTCGTTCACCAGAATATATTTGAACAAACTATCAAGAATCTGTCAAAGATTTGTTGCAACGCCACGTTACGCCACCTGTAGTACATTTTGAAGAAACAAAACCCAAATTTCCAAAATCGCGAAACAAAATCTAATCAGTGCATACACCATTATTTTAGACATCTTAGGTTTTCCCAATCACCTTGAAAATATTGTCAAATTAAACTTCAAAAATCCAATTGTTTAATGATCTATCTGTAAATATGCTAATGTCATCAATAATTTAATAGAACTAGGCCAAAACGTATTCTATGGAGTGAAAAGTACCTGTTTGGTGAGAATAAATGGATAATATGTAGAGAAGAATGAAGATAAAGAAGTACCTATACATTTTAAGACACATGATCGAAATATAACAAAATTATAACGAGAGAGGCTATCACAATGAAATAATCTATCAACTTTAATAAGATCCCAATGAAATTGTTCAGAAGTTTCATGTCTGAACTTGTCAATTCGACCATATCGTTATTTGAAAATCGATTGTTGCTTCACAATATGGATGGATAAAAACGTGGTGAAAAACGATTTCAAGCATTAAACTTGATATTTTTGGGTAAGTTTGTATCAAAAAAAATAATATTCTTACCTTCGGTAGCCACCCTTTGGGCCGGTTTAGGTTTTTAGGTGGAATCTTGGTTTTTGGAAAATACTTTGGTGAAAAAATCCCTCGGCGTAGTCATTCAGTATGTTTGATCACTTCTTTGAATAATTTATCTATTTGCATTCCCTGAGGGTGATAATTTTCACACAAAGCACTACAATAAAGATCACGAGCTCTACACGCAACAAAAACCAGTTGGGTAAAGGAACGAGAAATGAATTTGACATTTGATTATCTATCAAATTGAACACCTGTTTAACGTCAATTACCCCCACCCTCACAAAGTTCATAGATTATTTTTTTTCTTGTTATTGAAATGATATGATTTTTTCGGCCAAATGTTTGTTTTAATTAAAAGTTTGAATGCGAAATTAATCAGAATCGTCAATTTAGTGATTTTTTTGTTTAACAACGGAATTTCGGGGTATGAGTTTTCAATTTAAATAATATATTACCTAAGAAAGAATAAGATGTTCGGATTTCTGTGGCTTTTGTTGACATACGTCACAAGTTCAAGGGCGTCATCTTTATCTATGAATTTCGCTTTTGAGTTGAAAAAAATTTCAACAAAGCGAAACTATTTTTATATTCTTTCCAATATGTTCTAATTTATCACAATGCTTTTTTTGTTGTAATTAATTATAAGTATTCAATTTATTGTTATAATTTTTGAAATTTCGTCGCGAAGTTTTTTCTAGGTGAGTTTTTAATTTGAGTAGATTTTGTAAGCTTACTGCACTGCAATCGGCCCTTTTGGATTTACGCTTGGTTGGACGACTACATTTTCATTAAAATTTTGAAATTTTGAGCTGGGGAGAAATTTATTTATTGACGAGGCAGTTTATATTTTGGTGCCCTTGATTTATGTTTGAGGTGAATTAAGATAATCTCAATGAAATATTTTATGCTGAATCATCTTCAAATGGGGATGAATTTTGGAATGCCCTTTAGCATTTTTTAAGCGTTTTTTAATTGTTCACAAAAATTTGATAATTGGCAATTTCTATTCTATATTTGCTTAATAGGTCTTAAAAACATTTGTGGGACATATAAAGAAGATAATACTTCTCTTTTTAATTACTTTTCACAGGATTAAATGAAAGATTACAAAACATTTAGATATTTGGGAAAGGGTTAAATAAGGTTATGTTATTCTTTAGCCATAACATCAGCGTCTATTCAAAAATTTCTTGATATACTGAATCCTAATTCAGTTTCCAGTTATTTTCATTAGGTTTACTATGTAAAAATACTTCCTAAAATCTACATTGTGAATTTTTCAAAGCTGCTTATACTGTTTGTTAACTAAAGTGATATAATAAAATTAAAATAAAAAGAAAGAATTATTGTAGAACATCTAAAAGTACAGCCTATTAATTCTTTAGCTATTATGTATCAGCCTATGAATTGTCTCGATATTATGTATTTTTATCATTTCACAATATTGATTGAGCAAATATTCGTTATCTTCAATCCATTGTTTCCTCACTATACTTGATATCAATCTATCTTCCAAGTAGTACAAAAAATTGATAGTTTATAATGACCAATTAACAAGAAACCCTAATTCGTGGCGAAAATTCAATAAATATTTTGTCATCAACAGTCTTCACAGAACACAACCAAATGCACTGATAATAGTTATAGATTAACTAGTTGATTTAAATGCATGACATAATCCAAAGAAAAACAAAACCTTTGACCTGTTGCACATAATTACCTTTTTTTTTAAAGGTTTGATGTCTTCAAAATAGATCATATTTCAATTGCAGCTACCAAAATGGTGAAATTAGTTTATAAATCAACAATCGCTACAACTGATCCAAGAAAAAACCCTGTACTGATAATTGGACAACTCAAATATCTCAAATTGCTGAAATACGATGACATTAAGTGCAAGCTCGAGCCCCGCGTACCAGAAGAAATATTCAAAAGTGCTATTGCTGGGCTACATTCTTCGTTATCTGATAGTTGCTCTATGTACTTGAATTATGCTACAATCGCATCGTTACCATCCAAGTGCAGCCGTCACAATACAACTGCCAGATCTCACGCTCTTACCCGTATGGTCCAAACTTCGGCTACTGGAACAGAATTGGGCTTGGATGAGACAATACTGGTAACGTTTCGTTATATATTTATTTTTTATATTTATCGTTGTTTGATTGCCTTGTGCTTTTTAATTTATAAATTGTTGTGTAAGGTTTCTGGCGTTTGTAGCACTCAGTTCTTGACTAGTAAATAGTTATTTACTTTTCCATAATATATATTTTCACTCCGACATACAGGGTGTTCTGATTTGTTTCCGACAAACTGAAATGGGTGATAGATTACATCATTTTAAGCAAAAAAGTTCCTATGAACATGGGTCCGGAAATGCTTCGTTTCCAAGATACAGGGTGTTAAAGTTGAAAAAATAATTCGCGTTTCTTTTATATCTTTCCTAACAACTCATTTCAGGAAACAGAATATTCAGAACACTTAAAAACAACAATTACATAGCCTACCACTTCTACTTGTAAGAGGGCAATCGAAAATCCGCATGCATTTAGCCTTAGAAATGTTCAAAATGAATTTAAATTAAATATTTGAATGGGAATAATTTTCGGAGAGGTTTTGGGACCCTTTGGCTTTAAATGCATTTTTCTCTGAAACGATTGATCCTAGCAACTTCAAAGAAGTGTACCTTTTTCAATTGAAAAGAATGAGGGAATCGATTTTTTAAGTCCAAAATGTGGTACAGGGTAGCACAAAGAAGTTGCAACGGTTTACATGGGTTGAAATGGTTTCCGGTGGCGCCCTCTAAAAAATACACCTAAATGAACCACAAATTTGAATTTATCGTCCCAAAAAACTCCTGTATACGAAATTTCATGAAAGGATTTCAAGCAGTCAAAACATATGGAAGAAAACGCGAAATATTTTTTCAACTTTAACACCCTGTATCTCGGAAACGAAGCATTTCCGGACCCATGTTCATAGGAACTTTTTTGCTTAAAATGATGTGATCTATCAGCCATTTCAGTTTGTCGGAAACAAATCAGAACACCCTGTATGTTTCTTTCGGCCGTATATGGCCTTTTTCAAGAAGAGTACAACAATCAAATAGTTTTACTATTGTCAAAATTACATTTAATCAGTTAAAAATTAAAAAAAGACATTTTTGCACAGATAAGGCACAAACAAATGACATACTAAAGTATTATCTGTATAGAGTTGAAACCAAAGATTATATAGTCTATACTCTATAATCTATGGTTGAAACCTCATGAATTTATATGATCTCCTTTTTTTTTCAGGTTATATGTGAAGCTCGCGATTTTTATGCAAGTGCTTGTGCTGTAGCTAGAGCATACCCTTCTTTTACCAAGAAAACTAATAATGTAAAAAATATAACTGTAAACATTGAATTTATAATTGTATCTGAGCATGGTGAGTATTAGTGAGTAATAAGGTATATGCTATCAATTTTTATAAAATCAGCACTCTTCATTGAAATATAAACATATATTTTCTTAATTTCATATTGCATAATATCTAATAATTCATATGGTCTTGCAGATGGACGTGCTATAGACGGATTCTTAGACGATGAAACTATACAATTAGTTCAGGATTCCGCATATGGAATAAAATTGTGTCAGAGGATCGTAGATACCCCTTGTAATCTTATGAATGTCGATAACTTCATCACAGAGGCGCAGGCTGTAGCTTACACTCTAAATGTTGGAATTGAAATAATCAGAGGTGAAGAACTAGCTCAAAGGGGATTTGGCGGTATATATGGTGTAGGAAAAGCTGCGGCATGTCCTCCCGCTTTGGTAGTCCTTAGTTATACACCCGCTGGTGCCACTAAAACTGTTGCTTGGGTTGGAAAAGGTATCGTTTATGATACTGGTGGTCTTAGCTTGAAAGGAAGAGTAAGTTCAATAGGAATGTTGACTATTTTTTGGAATTTATTTTATTTTATAGATAAACCCTACACAAACACGAAAAACTTACTTTTTTCTTAAAAATGTAGTAATTGCCAATAAAAAATACGTAAATGAAAAGAGAATCCAAAATTCCCGCGGAAACGCTCCATTTTAACACGTTATGATGATTACGTCAATATCCGATAAACAAACTTCGACTTCTGTCAAAGCGAACTGATTTTGCCTGATTCCAACATTTCATAGATAGAGGATGAGTTGTTCTAGATATGAAAGAATAATAATTTGAACAAGTGAGGTGTTTCTTTTATTTGTAATAATGAATATGAGTTAAAAGTTTGATACTTACAAAAACATTTTCACGTTTCTAAGCTCCGCTGCACAAAAATACTTGTTTTCAGCAAAGAAATTCGCGACGATCAGGGAATCAATCTTCGGTAAGTTACTACTATTACCCTTGATAAATCCTATCTCCATTATAGAGAAAATTGTAGATTATCGTTCTTGTAACGAACTAGGTATTCTGTTCTCTTTCAGCTGTCAACTTCATAAGTTCGAATCATAGATAAGATATACTATATATACAGGGTGTCCCATTACTTGACGTCAACCCGGAACCGGGTGAAAAGGCAAGTAATGCTGGTTGTCAGAAAAATAAAAAAAAAATCTAAGTTGCATGATTTCAAAATAATGCGCATTTAAAAAAACACGCAAAATTCCACACCCTGTGACAGTCTTTTCGATCCTGTTGCCACAAATATCAACTTTATCCAACTTTTTTCTTTGCTGTGTAACCTTGAATAATGCTTGTCTAAACTGTAATCAAAATTTTGATACCAGCTGCTCTAGAGGTTCCATAAAAATAGGGCTCACTTCTCAGAAAAAAAATTCGAAATAAACAATTGCCTAGTTTCAACTGACTGTATTGAAAAAAAAATGTACTACGTAGGTTTGGCATGTTTTTTCAAAAGTTGGCGCATTTAGTAAGGATTCCAAAATGGTATAATACTTGTTTAATTGTAGCTGCTGTAGTTCAAATTTATTTTCGATTGCCTTTGAATACACTTTTTCGTTAACTGCTTCCCAGTAATAAAGTCCAATGGATTCAAGTCCGGTGAACGGGCCGGCCACGAGATTGGACCAGAACGTCTGATCCATCTTCCTAGAAAAAATGTTATCAGAAAAAAAATTTCCAGAGAAAATTATTTTTCCAGAAAAAATTTTTCCGGAAAAATTCCTCTGAATTTTTTTTTCTGGTAACATTTTTTCCCGGAAGATGGATCGGACGTTCTGGTCCAATCTCGTGGCCGGCCCGTTCACCGGACTTGAATCCATTGGACTTTATTACTGGGAAGCAGTAACGAAAAAGTGTATTCAAAGGCAATCGAAAATAAATTTTAACTACGGCAGCTACAATTAAACAAGTATTATACCATTTTGGAATCCTTACTAAATGCGCCAACTTTTGAAAAAACATGCCAAACCTACGTAGTACATTTTTTTTCAATACAGTCAGTTGAAACTAGGCAATTGTTTATTTTGAATTTTTTTCTGAGAAGTAAGCCCTATTTTTATGAAACTCAGAGTAGCTGGTGTCCAAATTTTGATTACAGTTTAGACAAGCATTATTCAAGGTTACACAGCAAAGAAAAAAGTTGGAAAAAGTTGATATTTGTGGCAGCGAAAAGCGAAAAGACTGTCACAGGGTGTGGAATTTTGCGTGTTTTTTTAAATGCGCATTATTTTAAAATCATGCAACTTAGATTTTTTTTTATATTTTTCTGATAACCAGCATTACTTGCCTTTTCACCCGGTTCCGGGTTGACGTCGAGTAATGGGACACCCTGTATACCATGGTTCGCATCATTTCGTTGATCTCGGCACAGAACATTCGAATTCGCAATGACAATATCGGATAGTGACATCAACTAACTCTGATTGACGTTCGCAGTCACGTGATGGTTGATAATAAATAACATAATTTAAATTAGCTTTATTTAATTTAACAAGAGTAATAAAATCACTACAATGGTTTTTTAGGAGTGCAAAAACTTCCTTCTACGAGGAAAACCTCAATTCATATGAATTCGTCACATTGTCAACATCCCTATTGTTTCCAAGTTATAACATTATTTTCGTGGTGATTAGATTCTTGGAAAAATTGAAATGGGAATAAAAAAATTTAAGAAAAGCCCTGAGCAGGTGCTTTTGCGCGCTCGTTCATTGGTGGAGCAATAATGCTGTTACCTCAAAATTTTGTATAGGACTTGAGATTCATGCTAAGTATATGAATGCAAAATCTCAGTTGGTTTCGTTTTATCAGCATCTTGCATTTGGCCGTAGCATTTCATTCCGATTGGTTTCGTATTTTCTGAGATATTAAGCAACAAACATTTTGAATAGCCATATTATATGGAACACCCTGTACGATTTGGCTGGTTAACGGACTCAACCGCGGCATTTGGTAACCGAACTCGCCCTTAAAATCTCAAGTCACAATTATTAGTATTATTACTCAATAAACCTCATATTTTGTGGAATTTGGTCGGATTCAGCACTTTTATCGCATTTCGGAACGCAGGGAAGAAAATATGCATAATAACTGGATCTTAGCTAAAATATGCAAATACCACTGAAGATGTCTCAAATATGAATTAAAGCCTTGTTCGCACTACGCTAGTAGTTTAGTCGAGCCGCTAGAAATTTAGTAGCTACTCTCCATCCAATCGTTCGCGCTTTGAACGATGAACAACTCGCAACGCACGAACTCTGACGTGATTTCTCCGGCCACAGCGAAACGACATCATCGCGGCAAATGATATTCTTCTTCTTCTCTGTGCGGTGCCTTACCGGTCGAACTGAGGCCTAGTGGCCCATTGTTCACCCGCATCGTTTTATAGAGACTCAGCTCCTCAGACACGAAGACAGAAATGTCGCGAGCCTGCCAGGAGTGGTCCCTCTCACCATAGGAATAGAGGGTGTTGGATTTCCTAGGTGTGTTGACCTTAACTCAGTAAGGTTTCCACAGTTGAACAAAATATGCTCAACCGTTTCATCAGTACTCCTGCACCACCGGCATAGGGAGCAGCTCGTCAATTCCATTATCTTCAAATGCTTGTTAAACAGGTGACCAGTCAATGCACCAGTCATCAGACCGAGTTGTTTCCTCTCCAGCAACAGAAGCCTATTGACCTCAGATCGCGAGGACGGTCTCTCAATGAGAATCCTCGACCACCTCAGGCCCACCCCTGCGCTCCATTCCGAGGAAAATTCCCTGTTCAGCCAGTTCCTGAAGAAACTTCTGACAGATGTGCGACAGATTGGCAGCGAAGGCTTCGGACCAACAAATGCTAATCCGGCTCCCCGCCTAGCCAGTTCATCTGCCTTGACGTTACAAGGTATATCCGCATGAGCCGGACACCAGATTACTTTCAAAAAGTTATCAGAGCCCAGCCCACGCAGAGCTTTCCTGCATTCTTCTACCAAAAGAGAATCAACTCTAACATCGGATAGAGATTTCAGAGTTCCCTGGCTGTCGCAACATATACAATATAATATATAATATACTATATAAATGTGCTGGCCAGAGTATCCCCTGCTAATAATGATATTACTAATGAACTCGAATAAACTAATCGGTTCGGACCTATCTAGTCCGTGAGCGAGTGAAGAGTATCGCTTGGTGGAGTACTCCACTCGCCCGATAAAATAGAACCAAACTACACACTAATCTACCCGACTAAATTCTTGGTGTTCACACACGTTTAGTCACAAAATTTTTAGCTCCTCGACTAAACTACTAGCGTAGTGCGAACAAGGCTTTAGTCCGTTCACAAAAGTATGAGCCATCGGTTGGCCATGACAATTTGGCATATTCCACTGTGTATATTAGGTTATGTTGTTTAATTTCTTGTCAGATTGATACGCAATGTTGTCGATATAACAGAGTTCTCTGATAACTCGAAAGCTCCTTAGATGAGGCCGGGTACATTCGGCAACGTTGACTTTATTTTACGTTATGACAGCAAATACTGCCAACTTCAGATAAATAAACAAACGTCTACTATGCGCCTAAACTTTCGTGAACGGACTATAGCACTCGTTTAATTAGAACAATCGCTCAAAAAATGGTTATGTTATGAACATTCTTGAAATAAAGCACACTTAGATTTAATTCATCTTGGAAGTCTTATCTTTCTGATATTCAATTTTTCTTCAGTTTGACATGCTTGGAATGAAAAGAGATTGTGGTGGAGCTGCAGCTATCCTTGGTGCCTTCTACGTTGCTGTGAAAGGAGAGTTTTCGGAAAATCTGCATGCGATATTTTGTCTTGCAGAAAACGCCATTGGACCCAATGCCGTAAAGTTAGTTCAGTATTGGTTTATCTCCCCCAGGTCGTTGTAGCTAATGGTTCATTCATTTCAGACCTGATGACATTCTCACATTATATTCGGGAAAGACTGTCGAAGTGAATAATACTGACGCTGAGGGAAGACTGGTGCTTGCCGATGGTGTTTGCTTTGCTCATAAGGATTTGAAAGCTGATATCATTGTAGATTTAGCTACTTTAACTGGTGCACAGGTAGGAAAATGTTTTTTTTTGATATAATCTTCTGAATACGCCGGATTCGTGTGACGTCACAAGCTGTCACTGGGTTCCAAACAAACATTGGAATTTGAACTACCGATTGTTCTATGTACGATTTTGTCGTGTTTAAAACGTTCTTAAGATGAAAAAAGGCTTATTTTGTGGATTATCGGTACATAAAAACTACAAAATCAACGTAAAAATATAAACATAATCACATAACCTCAACTTGACTTGATTTCCCTCTTTTTAATTGAAATATTCATCTAAATGATAAGATGATTCACAAAATAAGCTTATTTTGATGTTAAAAACGTCTTCAACACGACGAAAACGTACATGGAACAATCGCTAGTTCAAATTTCAGTGTAAATGAGGTTTGTTTGGAACCCTGTCTTTGACATGTGACGTTATCGTTCAATAAATAATTTTTTGAATTGAATATTTTAATTTTGGGTGCAGCAGGTATGGATCAGATTTTGGTGTTATTGTATTGATCTTGGTCCCCTGAATAATATTAGTGGAACCAACTGGTGACAGTCTGTTTTATTTTAGAAGATATAGACCCCAAAGTTCCAAAAATATTCCATCTTCAAGTAACTTTTTCCATTGTAAAAACACTGAATCACTGCTTCTATTTAATCCATTTTGAATATTTACATAAAAATTCATTTAATTTTATCTCAGGTATATTCAATGATTAATGCAAAAACATATAAATTTTAGAGCAAACACCTAACCACGAATTCAAGGGAAAGCGCGCCGTTCTTCATCGTAAGTTTGGCACTACCGCACTCGTCTTTCGGCGAGTGGCATAGGAAATGATGGCAGGAATTACGGGTAGGCATCGTATAATTTTTTCGCGATAGAAGATGCGGTGTTGCCAAACTTACCATGAAGAATGGCAGGCTTTCCCTGGAATTTGTGGTTATGCAGGGTCTCTAAAAAGTCGATATTTTTGTATTAATTATTGAATATACCAGAAACAAGTGTACAAATCCTTATATAAATGGTTAAAGAGATTTTATGTACTGAGAGAAGCACTAATTCAGTGTTTTATAGTGGAATAATTATCTGAAAGTGGAACATTTTTGAAACTTTGGGGGTTCATATCTTCTGAACTGAGACAACATGTTGGATTCGCTTCTATTAATGAAGGAGCCAGTATGAATATAATGACCCAAAATCTGATTAATATCTTCTAGATCCCAAAATTTAAATATTTTCTGTTTTTTTTCGTCATTGTTGTACAGAGCCCGTCATAGTTTATATCTATGATACCTGCAGATGTTCTTACAGCTCATTTTTTTCAGGTTGTTTTTAATTGGTTTCAAGAAAATTAAGTGAATTCGTGAAATGCTAATCTGCAAAATGAAAAACCAAATTTTCACCATTTTATGGGATCTTACCCAGTTGACTTTGGTTGGTGAGTAGAGAGCAATCTTTCGAACTCACTTTTTGTTCTTGAACAAGACCTAAAGCCTCAATTACACTCAGCCCTTCCCACTGTCACTCGCGTAATAATTCCCAAAATACTTCTGCGGCAGTATCGAAGGCAGTGAGCATTCACACTCAGCTGCAACATATCCCCCGCGACCAAGTGTCGGCAACGACGGACAAATTCCACAGCAACCTTGTTAAATTTAATCACATACAGCTGTTCACGCTGCTGGTCCTTTGACTTCCGTACGAAAAAACCGCCAATTCAGGGAGCGTAGAGCAGCACGAGTGGCAATCTGAGGCAGCAGGGAAGTGTAGTGATTACATTCTCGCGCTGCCCACTTCCCTGCTCAATTCCCTGTCGTGGAAGTGAGCTGAGTGTAATCGAGGTGTAAGAATATCACTTCAACTCTTTCAAATTTCATGTTTGCAATGTTGAAAATTTTAAACTGTGTTAATAATGAAATGTTTGTGATTTTTCTCGTTTCAGGGTATTGCAACAGGTAAATATCATGCTTCAATAATGACTAATGATGAAGAATGGGAAAATAATGCCAGGAAAGCCGGAAATTTCTGCGGTGACTTGGTACATCCAGTTCCGTTTGCTCCTGAACTGCACTTTGCAGAATTCAACTCAAACTTTGCAGACATGAAGAATTCTGTCAAAGATAGATGTAATGCTCAAGTTAGCTGTGCGGGACTTTTTATTATGAGTCATATGGGTTTTGACTATCCTGGAAAGTGGCTGCATGTCGATATGGCCTACACTGTATACACTGTAAGTTTATAGTTATATTTAATCAACTAGGTTTTTAATGACGGCGACTAATGATCAAGATATTTTAACGCGTGTGCGGGGCGAACGCGTTAATAGTTCGAGACCATTAGTCGCTCGATTAATAACTGAGTTGATTACAAGATTTTTCCGACTATCTCAACATGAATTGTGTGTGAATTCTTGATTGAAATAAATTCTAATTTTGCACAAGACTTACATTTGACATAATAAAATGTCTATAGTCCGTTCACGAAAGGTTGAGCCGTCGGTTGGCGATGGAAATTTGGCATATTCCACTGTGTACATTGAAATTTTAGGTTATGTGGTTTATTTATTTGTCAGATTGATACGCAATGTTGTCAATATTGCATAGAGTTCTCCGATAACTCGGAAGCTCGTCGGACGAGGCCGGGTACATTCGGCAACGTTGACTTTATTTTACGTTATGACAGCAAATACTGCCAACTTCAGATAAATAAACAAACGCCTACTATGCGCTCAAACTTTTGTGAACGGACTATATCCATGCATAGATTTATAATACTAACTAGATGGCGAACCTGTCAAAAATTTTGAGGCAAACGGCGGCCATTTGCAGTTTGGGGTGGATTTGAGAGGTGTCACTTTTTCTATGAATTTAAATATCAGAATTACCAATATTCCTTTATTTATTTTATTTCAACGAATTAAAATGATAGGATCACCAATATTGTTTAATAACTAATCACAAAAATCGAACATATTTATAATTTTAATAGACCGATATGTCAGAGTTCACAGAACACTAATATATAGAGTTCGTTTTTCATCACTTCTTTCAAAGGAACGTCTATGTTTCAATCAAAATTCGAACACAGCTGGCATAAAACACCAAAATATTTGTGGTTCACCCCAAACTGCAAATGGCGGCCATTTGCCTCACCTTTTTCTACGTGACAGTAAGGAAGTTCGACGTCCAGTTAGTATTATAGGTCCATGTATCCATGTTCCAGAAGAGTTCTCGTAGTGCTTTTGAATACTTTGTGAACGGTTGCTATGAGGATTGCACATTTAAATAGCAGAAATCGCGCATTAAATGGGTAATTAATGATCAATTTCGTACACATTAAAAACAACTTTTATTTTGAGATCAACAGAAAAGTTTATTTATATTGAAAAAATTCTGATTGTCAAGAAATGACCGTGTTAATATTTTGTGATTTTCTTTATTTTACAGTTGGAGAAAGCCACAGGATATGGAGTGACTCTCCTGGCTAGTTTGTTCGGAAAATATTGCAAGCATCGTATTTTGAATAGTTACGCTCCCAATAATGAAGTGGAACCAACAAATGGAGCTAAGAGACATAAACTGGACTAGAAATTCAATAAACTAAAGAATTTAGATATAACCGCAATCAATTACCTTTTTGACTATTTACTATTGAATTTTTATATTATAAGTATTGAGAACAAAGTTGAATAACTTGTGAAAAGTTGAACGTACCTTAATGTAATCCCCTTATCAGTAATTGCAAATTCTGTTTACTTTGAACAGATTTGTTTTCATTTAGAAATTTTATTTGTAAAACATGATACTCAGGGAAGAATAACTTGCTACGTTCAGCTCTCCAATGCATACCTTATATTTTCAAACATGTTTTATTGAAAATGATTTTCGATTATCTTTTTTTTTCAAATCAATAAAAGTTCACAATTTAAAATGTTTATTATTGAATCGAACCTTTAGACCAACAAAAAAACCTATTTTATTGATCTGAAGTCGAACCTCACCCTTGAAGAAATACGCTGGAGTGTATTTTAGAATACTTACATTACTATCTAATGGTTTTCAATGTTTTCTTTCATACCAATTTGGTTTTGCTTCAATTTGAATGTGAAGTGTTATCAAAAAATAATGTTTTTACGTCTGAATAAAATTCAGTACGCCAATTTTCAAACGCAATAACTTTGTATTGAACATAATATGTAATTTTGTATTCATAATTTCATCCATGTTGTTAATAATTGAAAGATATTTTCAATTATAATATGTAATATTTTGTTGTGGTTCCTTAAATAATGGAAAAATACAGCGTTACCTCCTACAATTTGGTGAGGTCAGTACCTGGATGGCTGATTTGATTTTTCACTGCAATTACTCTACGGGAAAAGAATGCAATTAATTTTCATGTTTCTTTACTGCGTTTCCCGAATTTTTACTCTTTACAGTTGAGAAACCAAGTTAGTTTAGCAAAAAGAAAACTCACATAATCTATAAAAGAAGAAGAATAAGACAGTCATGACAGAAGCAGTTTTAGGTTAATAGCATAGAGTAAAGTTGTTGTTATTGGGACAAACCTTGGAAGAAAATATAAATATTAAAGCTTCAAATGGCTTCTTTTCTGTTTTATTTATACTTTTATCTATTTTTCTCACCATTATGGAGCTTATCCCAAGTATATTGTTGAAATTATTCCAATTTGACCGCACAATAAATGGTTTAATTACAGGAAAGATATCTGTGAATGAGACGCCTCTACAAGAAGATTCAAATGAAGACATTGCAGAAGAACATGATCCTGGGAACCACCACCTAATGATCTGATACATCTGCAACAGTTATCTCATGTTAACTTTATGGCAAATGCAAAAAGATTTACTTGTCACACATGCGATGCACCGAATTGTAACAATCCATCCACTTGTGTTGATGCTATTCAATGTTGGAAATCTAGAGTGAGAGAACAAAATGGTTAGTCATTATTATGATCCTTCATTGAGCAGTCTTCAAGTTGAATTCAATAACATTCTCAATCTTACTGAATATGACTGTCAGAATCATTCATCATGCGATAAATTTCAAATTAATTTCAGGTATGGAAAGTATATCTAGAGGATGCATTAAAGACTCTGGGCAAATACCATTCTGCCCTCCTTTATCGACGTATGCTGTCAAGGAAAAGCGTCAAGCAAGTGTCCAGTATCAAGTTGATTGTTGTGTGGGTAACTTTTGTAATGATGGAGATTTTCCAGTTCTTTCTGCAATGTACGTGGAGAACGTTGATAATGCAGACCCATTTCATTATGTTCTCAAGTTGTAGGGGCTGTTCTACTGCCGATAGTAATTTGATTCTGTGTAGTATGATTGTACTTTATCTTATGAAGCAAAAACACAAGAGAAGATTATGCAATGAGAGTAGATATGACCCTGAATCATATTACGCATCTGATGATTTACTCAGAGCAACAGCTGCTGGAGATAGCACTTTGAGGGAATATCTGGAACATTCTATGACTTCAGGAAGTGGATCTGGACTTCCACTCCTGATACAAAGGACTTTGGCAAAACAAATTTCTCTTTCTGAATGTATCGGGAAAGGCCGATATGGAGAAGTGTGGAGAGGTATTTGGTATGGTGAAAGTATAGCTGTTAAAATATTTTTCTCCAGAGATGAAGCCAGTTGGGCTAGAGAGACTGAGATCTATAGGTAAGTCAAGGATTTTATAACATGTATACCTTCCGATTTAAGTCAGGTATTTTATTTCATTTGTTGGTTCTGGTATCCCTGAATCATTAAGTTATTTATGTCTTATGTACATTTTCATTGGAGAATTATGTTCGCTTCAACAATTTTGAGGTGAATTATGAAATGAACAATAATCAGAGCAGATAGAATTTTGTTTTTTTTGAGCGCTTGTTCTACTTCAGTGAGTGCTATCTTCTAACTTTGTGCCGAAAAAGGTCTCAAACTATAGGGATTGATTCCCTGATGACAAATCCATAGTAAAATTCAATTATGTCCGTGTGGCCCGTATTTCGAAGCGATTGTCCTAGAGACTTGAGATTTTCAGGGTGAGTTCTGTTCCCAACTGCCGTGGTTTCGTTAACCAGCCAAATCGTACAGGGTGTTCCATAAAATATGACCATTCAAAATTTTTGTTTCTCAATATCTCACAAAACAAAACCAATCGAAATTAAATTTTGTGGCCACATGCTAGATGCCCATAATAAGTCTCATGCAAAACTTTTTTGCCATAGTGTTAACAGAACCATAGAAAATTCAATTGAAATATTGAAAAGAAGAAACTTTATATTTCCATATCAATATATCAGATTCTTCTTCTTCTTCTTCTTTTACTGTGCTTGGCTGCTAAGCCATCTACACATCGAACATTCTTCTCAGTAGTAACTTGTCAGTTTTGGCAAAAGATATTAACTTCAAGAGGTATAGTCAGTACTAGAGGTTTGCAATTTTCAGCTCCAGGTTGGGAGGGTAGACATACCATATAAGACACCACAGCACAGATGAACTGTAAGGATGATGGATTGTTAGTATTGGGATACACACCCACATCACAGCTTACGACCACATGAATTTAAAAACCGTAGAGTGATTTATATATTAACAAATTTTCTGAGAATATTAAGTCTTGGATATTAAGTGGGAATGGTAGATTCAGAGTCAGCTTTGAAAGGTCGTCATATAAGTTCTTGCATTTAACGTGATTAAGGGAGCATGCAAAAAAATGTGTTGCAAATCTCCTCTCTCTCCGCACTCACATAAATCATTATCCTTGACCTGGATCTTGGCCAGGTGGGCAGGGGAACAGCAGTGGTTTGATCTAAGTCTGTTTACTGTTGTGATATTGCCTCTAGGAAGATCGAATGATTGGAACCATGGTTTTTTATTAAAGTGGTTCAAGTTAATCATGGTCGAGTAAAGGTGACCTTTAAGAAGAGATGACTGCTTCCATTCTGTCTTCCATTTTTCCCATATGATACGTTTGAATGAGGGCCAATATTCTTTAATGTCTCCTTTAATAGGGAGGGGGTGCGGCAGTTTGCTACCTTCCTTAGCCAAATAGTCTGCGCGATCATTGCCAAAGATGTTAGTATGGCTGGGAACCCAGACAAATCTGATTTCATGATTAGATTGGGAAAGATTGGAAATTTTGTTTCGAATTGAAAGGGTAAGGTGATCATTATTGGAGTGGGGTAGCCAGTTTTTAATTTTCTCAAGAGCAGATTTGGAATCAGTGATTATCAGAATTTTGTCATTCTTTATTTTTTCGATCATAGACAGGGCCATATCTATTGCAAGAAGTTCGGCAGATGCTATGGAGAGATGAGAGGGGATTCTTCCACTATAGGATATTCCTTCAGTACTGTATACACCAATGCCAACTTGGTCCTGTGATTTAGAAGCGTCGGTAAACAGCCAGGAGAATTGGGGAAAAGTGTCTCCACATTTTTGAACAAATAATTGTGAATTATCCAAATCTGTTTTACGAAGGTTTAAGGTGTGATACGGGATATCAAGGTAGTGGACGGATAAAGGGAGCATGAAACAAGGAAGTTGGGAAGAGGAGTAGAATGAGTCTGTCTCAGGAAGTAAGTTAATGGCCTCCAATATAGGAGGAATGGATCTGCTTCCCCAAGCGTGGGGCCAGGATGCAAGTTGTGTCAGCGCTTGGAGGAGGGGATTAGGAGATATTCTAGCCAATTTAGAAATGAATTTAACAGCTAACCAAGTGCGACGATGGGATAGAGGAAGTTGTTTACTTTCCGCTAGGAGGATGTTTATGGGGGTGGATCTCATGTATCCCAGGGCAATTCTAATGGCAGAATACTGGATTCTATCCAGTCGGGAGAGGGCGGACTTGGAGCATCTTCCCAAGAAGACTGATCCATAATCAAGGAAAGGGAGAACCACTGCTTTATATAGTGTTAACATAGTTAGGGGGTGTGACCCCACCATGTGCGACATAGGGCTTTCATGACATTGATATTTCGGTTAGCCCTCGAACACATATTTTCAATGTGTAGAGACCAATCTAAGTTTACCTGTAGAGTCATTCCAAGATATCTGGTGGAGGTTTTCCAGGGAATCACACTATCAAAAATTTGTAGTTCCCGAAGATTCACCAACGTTTTCTTCTTATGAAAGCACATGGCTGTGGACTTTTCCGCCGAAATAGTAAAGCCTCTACTCTTTGTCCATTGTTCAACCAAGGTTAATGCTTGGGACATTCTATCAAAGGCCTCTGCGAAGGTTTTTCCAGAAGATATCACTGTGGTATCATCTGCATACTGGAGTGTTTCAATTCCCGGGATGTTTAAAAAGGAAGAAAGGCCTCTAACAAAAAGGTTAAAAAGGGGACAACTATCCGGAGAGCCCTGGGCCAGGCCGAGGAAGGATGTTTCAGGGCCAATAAGTTTGTTGGTACAGGGATCCAGTAGAAAAACGCTCCTACCTACTGACAAACTTTGGAGTAAATTGACAATGTGGAGGGGGATACCCGCCTTAACCAGGACAGATCTTAATATTTCAAAATTTACTGTGTCGTATGCTTGTTTTATATCTAGGAAGACAACCAAAGAGATCTCATCCTTCACAAATGACGAATATATGGATGTAGTTATGGCGGCCAGCGCGTCATTCACCGATTTTCCCTTTCGGAAACCATACTGTGGTTCATTTGCTGTTGCATTTGATTCATAGATTCTCTCCAGTCTTACCGCAATCAGAGATTCGAAAACTTTTAGGAGACAGGATGTCAGAGCAATAGGGCGATAGCTGTTGGGGTCATGGGGAGGTTTTCCCGGTTTGCAGAAAGGCAATACAATGGTTTCCTTGAGGGATGGGGGAATGTTGGGGTTTAAAATCAACCTGTTGAAGATCTGAAGGAGGGTATTTTTAGCTTGAATGGGAAGATGTTTCAGCATAGAATATGTTATAGCGTCTTTACCTGGTGCAGAATCTTTTTTCCTGTGAATCGTCCTGGATAATTCGCACAGAGTGAACGGAGGAAATGAGGAGGGCTCGTGCCTAGGGGAAGCTTCATTATTATCCAATGGGTCTCCATCATAATCGCAAGCTATAAGATGACGGGGTGGGCAGATTCTTGATAGGATCTCTCTGCCACAGGATAGTGGAGCTCTACTCTGTGGAGATGGGGAAAAGCCAGAGCGAAATCTCTTAATGTTTCTCCAAAGATTTTTGCTGTCTCTAACTGATAGGTTCTCACAAAATTCTCTGAAGGAAGCTTTCTTCTTTTCTTTGATTTTCCTCTTTGCTATTGCTTGTTTTTTTTTGGCAATTAAATAGTTTTCCGTTGTAGGATTACGTTGATAATCTCTATACGCCTCTGACCTATCTTTCATGCTTCCAACCAACTCATCATCCCACCAAGATACTCGATACTTGGGTTGTTTTCTGGAGTGATTTTTAATAGGGATGGATCGATCAGCTGCAAATTCAATCATTCTTTGGAAATCATCAAGATCCTGAATGTCATGACATTCAAGCTCCTGGGTGATAAGTTCCTGAAACAACGTCCAATTAGCTTTCTTAATATTGTACTTGCAGGTTGTAAAATAATTTTTGGGGAGTTCAGATAAGTTTCCGCTTAAGATCGTGGTCAACGTAGGGAAGTGGTCACTGCAGCCAGGGTCTGGGATAACCTCCCACAACGCGTCAACTCCAATATCCGGAGAGCACAGGGTGATATCTGGCGAGCTAATTTTGTCCGGCGTGGTGACTCTAGTACAAGAGCCATCGTTAAGGAGACAAGGATCATTATTTAGCAGGAACTGTTCCAGAATGTTTCCGTTTCTGTTTTTAGTGTGAGAGCCCCAGGAAGGGTTTTGAGCGTTGATATCACCACATATGAGGTATGGAGAAGCAATGTTGGAGGTTAAGTTGGTCCAGAAATTCATGGGGAGCACAATATTTGGAGGACAATAGATGTTTACAATCGTAAGATAATCAACTTTGAATCCATGTATATTTACTCGGTCTGGGGGCGTTAGATTCAGATCTATCTCGGTGAATAGTAAGTTATTAGCTATAAGTGAGGCTATACCGCCGCCTCGAGTATTTCTGTCTTGTCTTAAAATATTATAGCCTGATATGTTAAATCTTTGGTCGCTTTTTAACCAGGTTTCTGAAAGTAGGATTATTTTGGGATGATATTCCTCTATAAGGTATTTAAGATTATCTATGTTGGAAGAAATTGATCTAATGTTCCATTGTATGATTTGGAATGTTGGTACAGAGGGGATAAGTCTGATAAATCATATAAAACTGATAGAGGAATATTTACTTTTTCACGTTGAGAGATATAATTTATTAAGCATTTTTGTTTGTAAGGTTATTGTGGGAGGGATTAGACTCTGAAACATCTGTTGATTGGATATTCGTTAAACATTTTCTAAGACTCTTAACAAACTCAGGTTTTTGGTTTTGGGATATTCGCTGGGAAATTAAGTTAAGCAAGTCTTCATCAGATAGGGGGTTTTTGGAATTGGCCAATGAAAGAGACGGGGTGTAGGAGGATTTTTGGCTTGCAATTGGAGATAATGGGAGGGATAAGTGAAGAAGCTGGTCATCATGTGCCTCCCTGTTATAGCCAGGGGATTGAGGGAGTTTTCTTTTTTTCAATTGCGATGCATAAGCGGCCTTTGGTCGTTGAGATTGGAGGAGAGAGCCCCTATTTTGGACAGATATAAGAGCGGCATCTTGGGGGAATTGGACCTGTTTTGCTGTCGGACCAAAGGGGGAAAAGAGTTTGGGCGGGATATCGGGTTAATGGGATCTTCGTTGCTCTGGTTGTCAACATATGATTTCGGAACAAGCTTTGCTGCCTCGTAGTATGAGATATTTTCAAGTGCAATGAGATTGTTAATTTGTTTTTGCCTGGTGTATTCCGGGCAGTTTCGATCTGTAGAAGCATGGTCACCTTGGCAAAATACACATTTAGGGGTGGATTTATTAGGGCACTCTTGCTCATCATGTCTTTCACCACAGTTTCTGCATCTCTTTGATGCTTCTGGGGAGTTACAATTTGCTTTTGTGTGACCATATCTTAAGCAATTGTAGCACTGCACTACCGGACCGATATAAAGCGAAACATTTCTTATGACACCATAGATAGCTATCTTATCTGGTAAAACTTTTCCATGGAAGGTGAGAACCCAAGAATTTGATGGTATGTAAGAAGTAACTCCCTCCCTTGTGACTCTTCTCTTCAGCTGACGGGCACCAATAATCCTCACTCTGGAGTCTGAATGGTTTATTATGTCTTCTTCGGAAATTTCAGATCCCACATCTCTGATAACACCTCGGCTGGAGACCATTCGTGAAGGGATGAAGACGTCAGTGTGGGGGTCGTTAGTGAATGGGTTTTTAGTCAAGAATTCGTTAGCATAAATAGGAGTAGTGAACTCGACCGAAATTCTTTTCCTTCCTTTCTTTTTCACATCCTTTACTCCTGGAACCTTGAGTCGAACAAGTTCTTTTCCGAAATTCATAGGATGCATATTTCCAACATTGTCATTTCCCTTCGATTCAACTATAACCATAAAGGGACCGGAGTCAGCGATGGAGTAGTTATGTACGATTTTCTTTTTTTCAGTTCTGTTATTGCGAGACTGAGATCTCTCGGAGAGACGGGATAGAAGCGTAGATACTGTTTGAGAAGCGTATGAGGCCTCTGCAAATAGTTCTGTATCATCTTTAAATGAGTCTTTTACACTAGTAATCTCCCTAGAGAGCAATGCAACCTCTGCTAATGAAAACTGAGTTGAAGATTCTTCCGATATATCTTCTAGAATAGAGTTAAAGGTTAGCTGGGATTTTTTTGATAGTTGGGAAAAAACTAACGGTGAGAGAGGAGATTGGGGGCGAGAGCTTACGTCAGAATTGGAAGATTCCATAGGGGGATCCAATGGATCCCCCGACGACCAATCCATTGGTATTAAAGGATCTACTTCTTATCACTCTACCGTTTTTTGCACCTTTTTTTTATGTATTTACGAAAGGTAAAAGAAAAGGGATAAAAAGACTTACCCACAGTTTTCACGTGTACAACACTGTGTTAGTAAAGTTTTTTTTGACGGTTAGTATCAAAAATTACCCGAAATTAGTAAAAATTGAGAAAAATTCAAGGAGAGCTGTCACTCGTACAACGGTTAACCTCTCAATCATATATCAGATTCAAGTGAAATTTATTTTGTGAGTGATGATTGATAAACTGAATGTTTATGCAAATTTTCAAGAGGATCGCATCATCTGAACCATAGAAATTAATTATTGCTTTTTACATATTTCAATTTTTGAATTATTTCCAGAATATAATTCGATCGTACTAGGATTTTGCATTGATATACTTAGCAGAATCTCAAGTCCTATACAAAATTTTAAGGTAATAACATTATTTCTACCAATGAATGAGCGCTAAAAAGCACCTGCTTAGGGTTTTTTTTTAATTTTCATCCTCTTTTTATCCTTAAAGTTTCATCCTCTTCTTATGAAATTCACATTGATATAATCTTTTTCAGTACTATTCTTCTTCGTCATGAAAATATCCTCGGATACATTGGTTCAGACATGACTTCACGCAGTTCTTGCACTCAACTATGGCTTATTACCCATTACCATTCATTGGGAAGTCTTTATGATCACCTGAACAGAACGTCATTAAGTCATCAGCACTGATGAAAATATGTTTATCAATTGCCAATGGCTTAGTACATCTACATACTGAAATATTTGGAACGCAGGTAAGTCATTCAGTTAGATCAGACAAAAAATTCTTTTGTTTTCTCGAGTGTCTAGAATCTTCTTGGATTATACACTGCGCAACAAAATTACGCACATTATGGAAATCTCAGTTTATTCTTCAACTGAAGGTGTTCTCAATGATAATTACTTTTATCAGAATTATTCATTGTTTCCCACTTTCAACGTTTTTCTTCAATACAGATGTTTTTTTTCCCAGCAGAATAAAAAATGAGATTATCAGATTTGAATGTATTGGCTCCATTCTCAAATCAGTTGTTCTTGATAAATTCTAGTGATCAATAATTTTTATTTCGTTTTATTTTCTACACTCGATCGCTATGCAACGTGAAACACGCAATTTGACCCAAAAGGAATGTGGCCAAGCAGTAGTTTTGCAAGAAGAAGAGGGTGGACATACACAAGAATTGCAGAAAGGTTTGGAGTTTCCCATACAAGTGTGTCCAGAATGTTGCAAGCGATTTAGGAAGACAGGTATGAATGTCCGAAGACCAGGACAGGGTAGACCACGGGTAACAACTGCCATTCAAGAACGTTATTTGAGAGTTTCTTCGTTAAGACCAACGGTTTGCAACCGCTCGCCTCCTTCAAAAATCAGCTTGAGCAAACTCATGTGGTGCAAATTAGCACTCAGACAATAGGAAATCCCCTCAAGAATATGAAAGGCGTCGTTTCGCGGCAAGAGGCCAAGCTCTTACCCCAGCCCATCGAAGGCGCGTTAGGATTTTGCAGAGAGCAAATCCATTGAGACAGCCTCTCCCCTATCTTGTTTCGTTCAAAACCTTTCGAGAGAACATAAAAAATAAGTTATAAAGTCAATGTAGAGTAACTTTCATTAAAATTGAAATTTTCAGAATGTGCGTTAATTTTTTTGCGCAGTGTACAATGCTCAATTTATAGCTATCAAGACTTCATACACTTTGAGAAAAACCTACGACTGGGAGCTACTTTTATGTTTTTAATCAATTACTAATGAATATCATAATTTTTAGGGTAAACCTGCTATTGCTCATAGGGATATCAAAAGTAAGAATATCCTTGTTAAAGCAAATGGAACATGTTGTATAGCAGATTTCGGTTTAGCAGTCATGCACACACAAACTAGTGACACGCTAGATATCGGTGAAAATCCAAAAGTAGGTACTAAGAGATATATGGCCCCGGAGGTACTCGATGAGACGTAAGTTTGATACAATGCACTCGATATCATTACTTAAATATAATTTTTTTTATTCAATTGTTCCAGTATCCAAATTGACTACTTTGACTCATTTCGTCGTGCTGATATCTATGCTTTTGGCCTGGTGTTGTGGAGGTATGTCGAAGAACTGTCAGCAATGGTATCGCAGAGGAATATAAACCCCCCTTTCTATGACGTGGTACCCAGCGATCCCAGTTTCGAAGAAATGCGTAAGTAGTTTGTACAGATCAGCAGAGACCTTGTGTACCTAATAGGTGGGCCCAGCGATATGGTGAGTAATAGAAATTCTAGATATTGAGTAATTATTGAAATTTTTTACGTCTGCAGATAGTGGTCAGTGTAGCTGTGTGTACTGTGTCTTTTTACTACAAGGTTGTAGTATACACTTTACAAATCTTGGTTTAAAAGATGTGACCCCAAAATTTGAAAACCCGTTTTTTAACTATGGATCCAAAAATCAACATTATTGTTTAGTTCCCTAATCATTATTCAATCTCAATACTTTTTTCTGCCATTTATTACAATGAGTATTTCCAGAAAAAAATTATTTCAGAAATAATGGACATTCAGAAAATTATAGTTATCAACCGTTTTTTTGTTTCATTGTGAGATTTTCGGGAGAAATAGTTATTTATTATACAAGGTCAAAAATATTTAGATTTCAGCTCGAGGTTATGCTGCGAGTCGGGAGACAAAAAACCGAGAGCTAAAATCTACTATTTTTCCCGTGTATAATACACTATTTTTTTCTGTGGCAAAAACGACCATTTAATGGTGAAAGAAATATAACCTTTCACGAAATTCCTTTTTTGCCCACGGAAAAAAGTGAGTACTTTTTTCTCGGATACATTCATTTTGAGATCATCGGAAAAATCTTGTAAGCAACTCTGTTATTAGTCGCTGTTTTCACAAAAACCTTGTTGATTAAATACCCATTATTCAACCAGGTTATTAAAGACAGCGACTAATGGTCAAGATATTTAACGCGTGAGCGGAGCGATTAATAACCGAGTTGATTACAGATTTTTCCGACGATTTCGATATGAATTGTGTATTAATTCTTGATTGAAATACACGGTCATTTTGCTCAAGACTTACATTTGACATAATACAATTTCTATGTTCCAGTAGAGTTTTGACATTTTTATTAGTGCTTCTGAATACTTTGTGTAGGTTGCCCATGAGTATTGCACATTAAAATAGCCTAAATCGAGCATTAAAATGGGTCATTAATGATCAATTTATTTATTTATTTATTAATAACGGGATCAACCCAATTTTACAAATGGATAATACACATTAGAATAATTAATACATAATACAACCTAATACATATTCAAAGAAACAAAAATAAATAACAGATCATAACAAATTTCGATTGACACACACACATAATGGACGGGTAACTGAGGTACACATCAAAATCACCTTTTATTCTGAGATGGACGGAATTATTAAAGCAAAACATTAACCTTATGATATTAGAAACCATATTGGAAATGTAATTTTGTTTCAGGTCTTGAATGGTATGGTCAAAGTGATGAGAGAATGCTGGCATCAAAATCCTAACGTTAGACTGCCCGCTCTACGTATTAAAAAGACATTGTTGAAATTAGGCAGTGGCGAGAACTTAATAATTTGGACACGTGGAGATATGTGTTTGATCGTGTTAACAAAACTCTAATCATGATCGAAAAAAAATGAAAAACGGCAATTGTATTTTTATTATTCTTGTGGCTGCACATGCAAAATATTTTTAATATTTTCATCCCCAAGTGTTTGCTATATTGATTCTGTTTTTATTGACAATCTTTTTATTAGAATTTAATGTGTAATGACAATTCGAAACAATTTGTTGTGACTATCGTTACTACATAATCAATGTTTTATAGTAGGTAATTTGTTCTGAATTTTATTAATTCAATTCGATATATTCATCTATTTGAAAATATGACTGTAATGCCAAATGTTAAAGAATGAATGTTATGTTGAGACTTTAGTACGAACAATATTATCTATATGGAAGTGATAGGTATCACTTTTTTTGTATATATTTGCTAAGTACTAATTTCTTCTTCATATTATATTTAAATATTTGATTAACAGTTTTTGTGTTATGTAGCATACTTTGTTGTGCTTTGAGCATAAAATGATGGTCCTTGTTCATTTTCAAGTGATTTTTTCCACAAAATTCAGCTGCTGTTGATATCAGATTTTTCAGAATCCAAGTTTTCCTTTTGGATCAAGGATTGCTGAAAGAATCCATATTTGTAGCAGCAAATTCAAAAGTTTTTATTTCAATTATGACTGCAAGTTATGAATGCTTCACTAGAATTCTTCTAGTAACAACAACAAACAATATTAGTATCGTTACAGCAATGAATATCTAGCTTAATAATCTTGAGATGATATTGCTGAAATTACAGTTTCGTTGAAAAATTTTCATCAATCAATAAGCTCAACTTTTTAGTCATATCATATTTCATAACATATCTTCTTGAAATTGATTGATTTCATAAATGCTATTGTATTGAATCTTATCAAAATTCAAATTTTTCAGCACCTAATAATGCTACTACCTGTATACATATCGTTTATAAACTCTCTAATTCCTCATGGATAAAAATGGTCACTATTATTTCACAATCTTTTCGTTTAAAAAAATTAATTGCACTAATTCTGAACCATAAATCGCCTGATTAATTTATCGGACCTTTTTACCTCTGAAGATGTCTATCACAGCTAAATGGAAACTTTAAGAGGTTAACCTTTATACCACGTCCACATAGCTTGAAATATTTGATCGAATAATTTAATTTAGCCATATAAGGCTCCAACCAACTATTAATTCACTTGAAAATGAACTTTTATCACAATGTGCCAAATCCATATTTTGCCATACATGCAATAAAAGTACAATTAGGTTATATTTCGCTGTTTTCAGCAAACTTTTAACATGCAATTTTATCTAGGTTTAAGTTCAGGTACTTCAATTCTATTTCATCCAAAAAATGACTTTATTATTATTGCCTGCAAGCAAAAGGACAATGACTGAAGTTGGACATGAATGGGGTTTATTTCTCGAATTTTCTTTTCAGTTTTTAGCAATAAGAACTCTCAGTTGTAGTTTCAACAGGCCACTGAAGATCTTCAATAATTTATTAATAATACTACTTTAGTTGTGCAATTCTTCTACATAATTATTTTGTAAATGACTCTTTATAATTGCTTTTTTTCTATTCCACAATTTCATAGCATAGTTTCAGTAATGCATCAAAAAAGCCAGTATTAGTTAGTTGACAGTTGCATACAAGTTTTTACATATTCATCATACGAATTTTATTATATTTTATTGTAAATATACACCATATCTTCAAAATATGATTCAAGTAACTGTTCATATCAATTTATTTATAGAATTATAGATATACTTATAATACTCATTTGTTTCTTGCTTAAATTTTATTGTAATTGATTTTTTTGTACATATAAGTATGTGAAAGCTCATTGGGCAATATATAAGTTTTTGATAAGACAAAGTGTTGTTTTTATTTACATGAGTTGATTGACAAACTCCGATGTATTTAAACCGTTTAGATCCTTTTTGTACCCTCAGTTTTATTCCAAATCTAAATCATATTCATTTATAGACACTACTCTCTATTGAGTATACCCAGAACCATTGAAGCGATATACTAAAAGTTATGGAATCTTACTTAAACAATTCAAATCCGCAAATCTCAATAAATTTAAATCTTTTTAATTTGATCAAGTTTTTGCAATATAAGGATTCGTCCATCTCCAAACCAATAACATAATAAAGAATATACAACAAATACACAATTTCGGTTTGAATACTGTAGTACATTTGAATGACCATCTATTCTTATTAGAAATATTAATATTCATTATTTTTTTATATATTTCCTTTGAATATTTAATTTCTCATTAGGATGTGTGAAAGTTGGACACAAATCAAAAATTTAAATTTTCTGTCAGGTACAAGTTCTTTCATTGGATTGCAGAAATATTTGACTTTGTGACATTAAGAAGTCAATAGCATAGAAGTTATCATCAAAAATAAAATTATTTCACAATTTTCTAATTTTGCACACCTTATTTGACTTTGTTTACCTATTCTAAGAGAAATCACTCTCGTCTGTAAAATTTCTACTAATTTCAATTTAATGATTTTTATTGAGAAAGAAAGATAAGGTCAAGTTTTAATGAAAAATAAATATGCTATGACTCACAGCGCCACCACAACAAATCGAATTTTAACCGTCATTTCAAATTTGATTTATCAGTGAAAACGACCAGTAAAAACGTTGTGATATCCAAACAGACAATTTGCTCAAATACTATCAAACAAACACAACTTTTTGCTGCTTGGTTAATTGTATATATACATATATTTTATTATAATTTTAAACGATATGGATTCATTCACAGAGGTAAGCATTCTTCAATTATAAATTTCAACCCACTAACCCTTTGTATTTAAGAATATTTTGTCAAGAGCAAGACAACGAGCACAACTATTACCAGTTGATACCGATAATTGTAAAGAAGTAGAAAGCAAAGTGCCAAGCCAAAAGTATTAACTGAACAAAATGTGAACCCTAAAGTAACTGATAAAGCATCCAAAATGAAAGAAAAATGTATTCAAGGTAAAGCAGTAGAATAATTTGAAATATGTATGTACCAAACAATATCCACTCTCTTATTATTCCATATTTGTCAGATTCCCCGAAAAAATTGCTAGTAACCAAATCCCCTCAACGAACAAAGACTCTCTCTTTCAAAAAAGAAAACCTGGATATGGAAATAAAAGTAACATCTTCAGATGACGTTAGGGTGGAGGTGGAATTTGAGGAACATTCAGATAATGAAGAACCTAAATCAAGTAATGCAGGTCTCAAAAAGATGTGAAAGACAGATTAATAGACTTGGCAAGCTATTGCAGGTAACAAATATAATACATTTATAATAAGATAATTCATTGTGTGTAACTTACCTGCATTTTTTGGTAAGATGTTGCCTCAATGTTGAGTTTTTTCAGGGGGTGAAGATGCTGACTTATCTTCCCAATACATAGGACTGAAGAAAAGTTTATGTCAGAGTGCAAATCTGAAAGTACACCTGTACTAGAACAAACTTGGGGGAAAATTCCTCAAAGGACTTGCTAATTTAGCAGAAGAAATTAATCATTGGGAAGATGATTTGAAGGTAGGAAAAGTATTAGTCATCTCTTTACAGTAATTTTCTAAGATGTAGTGTTATTGGTTAAATTGTACTTATCGCTTCATTTTAATTTCAGAAATCAGAAAGTAAAAAACAGGGAACTCAAAACTTAAATGGGACAAAGCAGTTTTAGACTCTTTGGTAAGTTATCAATTTATGTAATATGATTTTTTATTATTTTTTGAAAACCTTACTAAATAGCTTTACTCACTATATTTAATATTTTATATAATTTGTCAGTCCTTACAAATTTGAGATTTGAACTTCAATCATTGCTATAGATGCCATGTTCACTATCCATAATGTTTTTAACTACAAATTTTTCATAGGAATCACAAGGATTTCAAAAAAAGACTGAGGAATCCAAATTGGTGTACAATTACCCTTCAAATGGCAGAGCAAATGAAGAAAAAAAATGTTCAAAATTCATTAAAAACAATGAAGCTAAGAAAGACGAAACTACGAAATCTCACAAGTATTCTCCAAATACTGTAGTTACAATAATCATACTAATCCTGAGAGTCCAAAAGCACTCAGAAAATGCCCATCAAAAACTGTTGTCAGAAAAAGCAGCAAAGTTTGAATCTCCCGCAGAAGAAAGTTGTAACAAACGATCCCTCATGTTTATCGATTTCTGAACGGAAAGCGTTATTCGAGAAGAATCGAGGAGAAGTGTTTGCTTCCTAAAGCACCTTTTGGCACGCCGATACCTTTAAAAGACAATAAAACTAGCACCAACAAAGCAAGTACCAATAATTGTGTCAAATCATTTTCGCATAGTCCATCCAAGCAATCTTCTGCAGAAACCTCCAAAAGTAACGATGTTTGAAACAAATAATTTTCCATGTTCGAGAATGTGAAATTGAAGAAAGTGAAAACTGATGATGATACAAGTAAAGAGCGTAAAAATATTGAAGAATCTTCCAAACCAACTATCAGTCGGTTTTTAAAAAGGTGACATCATCAGATGAAAATAGATCTACGAATACGGTAACTTCATCAAGACCCGTGACAAGACCTTGAAGGCTGCAGTTTCATCTAAGCGTGAAAAATCAGAACCAGTCGTCAAAGCTGTCGGAAGCCCTTCGAAGGCAGCGGTTGTTCAATCTGGTGGTATAGCTAGTACCATGGAAGCGTTATTCAAAAAGAAGAATACAATCTCTGAGGATCAAATTCAAACCAGGTGAAGGAGCAGAGAATGAAAGAAATGGAGATGCTGATGAACAGATTCAAAAGGAAGGAGGTGAGTACTATTTTTATTATTTCTGATGGAATGATAATCGTGCTTTCTATTGTCTGGTTTTTGCTTTTTCAATTTTGACATAATATACAGCTATGAATTATTATTATACATATAATTATCTCTAGAAATGATTATAAGAGCGCAGATGGAGATGGGCTATATTAAATATTTAAATTTAAATTCTGATGTAGGTAAATATGAATTTCAGTAACCAGCAGATATCGACCAGATTTTGGTGTCATTGTATTCATTGAGTCTTTCTGAGCAACATTAGTGAAACCAATTGGTGGCGGTTTATCTTAGTTTAGAAAATATGGCCCCCAAAGTTCCAAAAATGTTCCATCTTCACATCGCTTTTTCACTATAAAACCACAAATTCACTTGTCTAATTTAATCTATAAATCACCTAGGAACTTTCAAATAACTATTCGATTAGGATTATTCAGGTATATTCAATAATTAATGCAGAAACATCAAAATTCAGGAGGTACCACATATCCACAAATTCTAAGAAAAGCCCTCCGTTCTTCATGGTAGTTTGGGCACCACTGCTCCGTCCTTCCCCGTGACATATCAAATGATGGCCGGATTAACGAGAAGGCATCGTATCATATTCGTGCGAATGAATCTGCGGCAATGCCAAATCTACCATTAAAACGGCGGGCTTTCCTTAGAATTTGTGGATATGTGGTGCCTCTAGAATTTCGATGTTTCTGCATTAATTATTGAATATACCTGAAATGAAACTAATTGAAGAGTTATTTGAATGTTCAAAGGTGATTTATGGACTGATTGGAGCAGTGATTTTGGTTTTTTATAGTGAAAAAGTGACGTGACGAAGAAACATTTTTGGAACTTTGGGGTCCATATTTTCTAAACTAGGACAGACCGCCACCTGTTTTGGTTTCCCTATGTTTTTCAGGAAGACTTAATGAATACAATGGCATAAAAATCTGGTCGATATCTGGTGATCACCAAAATTCAAATATTCACCCTGATGTAAACTTTAATTTAACAAACCATACTGTGAGTTTATTCTAGTCATTCCGAAAAAAATTGAATAATGTGACTGGAATTTGAATTTGTAGACTTTGCATAAGAAACGATAGATGAAAATTTCCAAAGCAACCTACGATGTTACAATCATTTATAAAGACCCTGTACAATTTACTTGTTATATACAATTGTAATCATAGGAAGTATAATTTTCCTATTTTTTACTTTGATCTGTAATGATGTCTCCTGTATTATTCTAAAAATTTATTATTAATCGGATTATTTATCATAAGAACAGAACGGTTATTAACCACTAATGGAAAAAATAAAGGATCAAAAAAATTCCAAATTTTTCGGCAATTTTCAACATGCCGTAACTTTTGAGAGGAATAGTCGTACAAGGAATTTAAAAAAAGGAAATTGTAGCTCCAAGTGTCTAGTTTTGGATTAGAACTTCAAAAATTTTAAGTTTTCAGTTAAGTGGTTTCGAGTAATGAAGAAAAATCAGCAGCAACAAAAATTCTCAAAATTTTACCACTTTTTTTCTTGTCTACGAGCGTGGAAATTTTATTTTTGCATAATCGTTAAAATGATGGGATACTTCGTTAATTCAGCTTTAATTAATTTTTTTATTGACCTCAACACGTCCACTTTTCGCCGAGATATCGGTCTTCCTTGTACGACCATTCCTCTCAAAGTTGAAAATTGTCCGAAAAATTCGGAATTTTTTTCTGATCCTTTAATTTTTTCCAGTAGTGTATTTTGCCATTGTATCTGTTATTTCTTTAGTTTGTCCATCTACATACAAACATAATAATCAGCTTTTTAGAATAACTGATAGTAATTCGAAATTTTATGTTAATTTTTTGAATATATTTTAACCTGTAGTCTATTTTCAGGTGCAAGAAGACGTTATAGAAGAGGAAGATGAAAGTGACGATGAAGAGGACATATCTGAAAATAGCCCAATGTTGAATAAGAACTGGAAGATACCTGAATATCATTCACCTATGAACAGATTGAATGATGATAATACAAACCTATCTTCTCCAGTTGTGAAGAGGTTGAACGAAGAAAGCTCTAAAAATGCGAGCCCCAGTCGCAGAAGTAGAGGCAAGCGTAAGTAAATTATTTTACTGCAATAAATAAATAATGCAAATTATACACTACATAAATAAAAATAATGAGCCAGCAGTTCAGAATTTGCTATCTTTGCTCAATTCATTAATGAGCCAATTTATCCTTGTTTACAAAATTTTGTGTGGGTGATAAAATAAAAATTAAAAAAAGGTTTGACAGTTCTGATCGTGAAATATGTATTTTATTTGAGAGGGTTAACGTCATTTGAAGTTACTAATAAATTGTTTTACTTTTATCATGTACTAGCGAACCCCACAGACGTTGATCTGCATACACAAAAATTCATTCAATTCGATCCAGCCGTTTAGTTTGCAGAATAGATGAATAACCTAGATAACGGCTACAAGCGCCATCTTTTTGATCTGATTTGTGATCATAAAATACAGGCATCAAGCATTCCAAAATACATTCATACATCATAGGTTTAAAATTTGTAAATATGGCATAAGTAAAAAATGTTGTATAAATATGTTATTTCATACTTTATTTCTGATTAAAATTTTAAATTTTCGATTCACTCAATGTAACTTCACTTTTTGTCCAAATGTCAAAATCATTATAACCTATAAATATGTATTCTATGACTGCTTGATTGGTCGTAAGAAAAGGAAAGCCTTTTAATTTTTTTCTGAACAATTTTTTTGGAAATATTTCGTTATATTAAACTTGCCCTAGCAATTATGAACACAAAATAAAAAAAATTATCCATTTTGTGCAGCAGCCGTTTGAAGATATTGCATTTTGAGGGTAACCATAGATCCTGTTTTATTAATAGATGATGAATTTGTGTATTTCAGGATCTTCTGTGAGTCCTAAAGTTGCTGCAGTTTTGGAGGATGTAAAAAGAATAAAGTATCGCCTGCACACCTGGAGGTATCTATCCAACTTGTCAGATATCGAGACTGCCAAAGACACTGAAACAGAGGATGGATTTGAAAGTTCTTCGGCTGAAAATAGCAGTGTGATATACTTATAGATTGGGTGTTGTTCATTTTTTTGCCTCATTTAAAACATCATCTCATCTTTTTGCTTTACATCAGCTTCTTTTAGAATTCGTTCAAGATTACTGCCGAAATACGCGTAATTGCATACTGTATAAATTTATCAAGTTTACTAGTAGTCGTTAGGAAATTTTACACTTTTTTTGTATCTTTTGAAAGTTTTGAGTAGACAAATTGGTAGTAGTATAGTAAACAATCATCGTTTATTCATCAATACTACGTGTCGATGACATAATACTCATTTTGAAGATATCTATATTTTTTTTTTTTTTAACTTTCTAAAATAGTATGTAATTATTCTGAAGGGGAAGTTCCAAAAGTGCGTGGAATGAAGGGTTTAACATTTAAGGAAACAATAATTTATTTTTCTTTTCAATATGATAACTGTAGACTGGATTATATGAATTTTATGCTATTGCATATTTGATCTTCAGCCTTATTTGCATATTTGAGCTAAGATCCAGTTATCATGCATATTTTTGGTACATATTTTCTTCCCTGCGTTCCAAAATGCGATAAAAGTGCTGAATCCGACCAAATTCCCCAAAATATGCGAGGTCTATTGAGTAATAATTCTAATAATTGTAACTTTTGTCAGATTTTTGCAAATCACTTTCATCACATTTCAGAACGCAGTATTAGTAGCCCGCGCGCTACGAAACTATCCAAATAATGAGTAAAATACGCCCAAATGAACTTCATGTTGCCATCGGCATTTCCAAATGAACTTCAAGAAAAGTTTGAAAGGATGTTGAAAGGAAATCCAGGTTTCGAATCGAGAGTTTTGTTAATGGGACAGCAGAAGTTTTACCTGAAACTATAAGGGAGAACATTGCACTAAGGTTCAAATTCTCCCCAGTTAAGTCCATGGATGTGGAGCAAACCTTTTCCTCATACAAAACATTCAAAATTTATTATTTAATTTAAACATTTAAAGAATATTAATTTAAATTTTAATACCATATTATTGAGAGTTTTGATATGTTGATTTTTATATATACAGGGGTGTCCCATTACTCGACTCAACCCCGAACCGGGTGAAAAGGCAAGTAATGCTGGTTGTCAGAAAAATATAAAAAAAAATCTAAGTTGCATGATTTTAAAATAATGCGCATTTAAAAAACACGCAAAATTTCACACCCGTGACAGTCTATTCGCTCCTGTTGCCACAAATATCAACTTTTTCCAACTTTTTTTCTTTGCTGTGTAACCTTGAATAATGCTTGTCTAAACTGTAATCAAAATGTTGATACCACTTGCTCTAGGTTTCATAAAAATAGGGCTCACTTCTCAGAAAAAAAATTCGAAATAAACAATTGCCTAGTTTCAACTGACTGTATTGAAAAAAAATGTACTACGTAGGTATGGCATGTTTTTTCAAAAGTTGGCACATTTAGTAAGGATTTCCATAATGGTATAATACTTGTTTAATTGTAGCTGCCGTAGTTCAAATTTATTTTCGATTGCCTTTGAATACACTTTTTCGTTAACTGCTTCCCATAATAAAGTCCAATGGATTCAAGTCCGGTGAAACGGGCCGACCACGATATTGGACCAGAACGTCCGATCCATCTTCCGGGAAAAAATGTTACCAGAAAAAAAATTTCAGAAAAATTTTTTCTGGAAAAATTATTTTCTCTGTAAATTTTTTTTTCTGATAACATTTTTTCCTGGAAGATGGATCGGACTTTCTGTCCAATCTCGTGGCCGGCCCGTTCACCGGACTTGAATCCATTGGACTTTGTTACTGGGAGCAGTTAACGAAAAGTGTATTCAAAGGCAATCGAAAATAAATTCGAACTACGGCAGCTACAATTAATCAAGTATTATACCATTTTGGATCCTCACTAAATGCGCCAACTTTTGAAAAAACATGCCAAACCAACGTAGTACATTTTTTTTCATACGTCATCGAAACTAGGCAATTGTTTATTTCGAATTTTTTTTCTGAGAAGTAAGCCCTATTTTTATGAACCTAGATCAGCTGGTATCAAAATTTTGATTACAGTTTAGACAAGCATTATTCAGGTTACACAGCAAAGAAAAAGTTGGAAAAAGTTGATATTTGGTGCAACAGAGCGAAAAGACTGTCACAGGTGTGGAATTTTGCTTGTTTTTTTAATCGCATTATTTTAAAATCATGCAACTTAGATTATTTTTAATATTTTTCTGACAACCAGCATACTTGCCTTTTCACCCGGTTCCGGGTTGACGTCGAGTAATGGGACACCCTGTATAGTTACTTTTCTTTTTTTTGAGTTCCCAAAAGTCATTATTAAATATTGCATATTCTGCATAATTTTTACATTTCGTGCAATCATTTTCATTTTTGCCACAAAATAGGATGAATTTCATTCATTAAGTCAAATTTCGGAACAGCAGTGCCATAATGATGGACACAATAGAACAGAGCCCCAATTTATGAGTTTGTAAAAATGACTCCGAAGATAGGATTGCCGTGTTAAACTGAGGACGATTAGGTAGGTTCCAGTAGAACATTAGAAGAATCAAAACATCATGCGATGCCATATCGCACTACACTCTAAGCGAGCGAAACTAACCCTACTCCATTTCACAAACTTTTCGACCTTCCCTCGTAGAAGCAGAACAATGATCATTGTTTCTTCTTGTTTATTTATTATTAATCTATTCAAATCCAATTTGATTACGATATTCAATAATTATCAATGCTCAACATGATCAATTAAAAATTAAAAGAGTAATGATATTTATTTATTTCTCATGAATATTTATCTACTTTTTTCTTTATTGCTGTGAATCAGAGAACAATTGAGCTGAAACAATGCAGATTTACATGATCAATGGGCATTTTCTACAATGCTATTTTTCTATCAAAGTTTTAAAAATTTCATTTGGATTTGTTTTTAACTAAAATACAGTGTAACTTCCTTCTAACGAAAGCGCTAAATCTGCAAAAAAATTCGTTATACAGAAAATTTGTTTCTATAGACGGCAATGTCGCGGTCAACTTCACTAATAATTTTAAGTTATCATTCAGACTTAAGCACTTGCATTAAGACATTTTTGCACAAATTTTGACACTAGCGTAATGGTTAGATTGAAACCAAACAGCTAGGGGTGTATTTAAAACTGTTTCAAAAGCATCTCTCTGCCCGCCGTAATGATTTATTTTAAGGTCGGGATTTATTACGTACGTCCGAAAAATTCGGAAAAACCCACCCTTACCATCCTTCTTACCAATACCCTTTCAAAGAGTAATGTTCTTTGAATATTTCGTTATAGAAATTTTTTACTTCTTTTTAGAGTGTGTTTTTACATGGAATTTGGATTAAAGGTGCAATGTCTTGTACGAAAGTCGTTATACAGGCGTTCGTTAAAGGGAAGTTCCACTGTGGATGAATTTCTAAATTGCCTGTTCAATTCGAAATTTGGTTTAATACTTGTAAATTAAATTCGTAGTCTTTTTGTTTTTCCCCAATTATTCACCAACCTTAAAAAAATTATTTTTACTAGAGAGCAAGAAAAAAAATTTGTTTGATTTTGCTTACTTCTGATTTCTAGTTTAATTTTGTGAAAGAGTGCAATATATCGAAAAATTGGTGAATATAGTTTTTGCAGAACTAAAATATTATTTATTTTTTCCTTGACTTGAGTATGCAGAATACTGACTAAATCCTCATTTCACGCCTTCAGTTTCATTTATCACATCAAATAATATTTGATTTTCTCAAATGAGTTTTTTATTATTCAGTATTGCCAGTTATTCCGGGGCTCTTGAAACTAGTTTCGGAAAAGAATTCTGGAAGCAGTCCTGCAAAAATCAAACTCCCGTCAAAAGGGTAAGTCCTCCTTAGTTTCACTTTCCCGTTTTTAATATAAGAAGTTTCAGCAGCAATATACGATGATAGCACAGCAAGCGACGTATCTGATGTACTTGGAGACATGGATGATTACCTCGATGAAGCATTAGAATACGAAAAGGACCAAGAAAGCATGGGCCCAACGCCGCCGAAACAAATAAATCAAAGGTAAAAAACGATTTTTTATATAATTTTATCCACGACTGTTTTTATATCTACCCATTATACCTCTGTTTGCTAGACCATAATAATGCCCATTAATCACAAGTGAAAATGCTGTCAGATGCTTTCCTTGATTTAACTATATTATTTTATTGTTAAGACTGATACAGTGCGCAAAAAAAATAACGCACATTCTGAGAATCTCAATTTTAATGAAGTTAACTCTACATTGACTTTATAACTTATTTTTTATGTTATCTCGGGAAAGCTTTGAACGAAACAAGACACAATAAATGGAAGAAAAATTCAGGATTTCACCGAATCTTATGTGAAGAAAGAGAAATAAACAGTTTTCAAAATACTGGAACGCTGATAAGTGATTTAACACTTGGTATTTCGACCCCTTGGGTTAATTACAGCTCGGCAACGACAGTTTCATACTCAAAATGAGTGATCTTAAAATGTTCTGATCTAATCCTTCCTAGATTTCCTGAGTTGGATTCCTAAGTCATTAAGAGTAGCTGGATGATTTTCTGAACTTCTCAGCCTTCTATTGAGGTTGTCCTAAACCTGCTCATTGGATTGAGATCTGACTTCTTGCTGGCCATTCCATTTGAGAGACTTCAACCTCTTCAAGTATCCTGAACGATGTGCGCACGATAGGTCTGGCATATCGTCCATAAAATGAAATTTTCACACCATTGTAGGGGCAAGTGGCGTTACATGCTCTTCAAGAATGTTCCTTATATACCTATCAGCATTCATAGCTCCATTATCAACGACCACTAGGTCTGTGCGAGCAGTCAAAGATATTCCACCAACCCCATACCATAATCGATCCTCCCCCGAAACCAGTAGTATTCAGGAAATTGCACTGAGCATATCTTTCATGTGGACGTTTGTATACAAAAGGAACGTCGATCAAAATGGTAGAGGCAGAATCTGACTCATCTGTGAAGAGAATCGCGCGAATCCGACCCAATTCCACAAAATATGGGCTCTATGAGTAATAATACAAATAATTGTGACTTTTGTCAGATTTGCGAATCACTTTTATCGCATTCGAGAACGCACTTATATCCAAATTTTGAGTAAACTACGCCAAATAAACTCCACGTTGCCATTGGCATTTCTGGTAAATAAACTTCAAGAAAGTTTGAAAGGATATTGAAAGGAATCCAGTTTCGAAGATTTTTGTGTATTATCAATAGTTTTATCATTCATGTGACAGCAGAAGTTTTACCGGAAACTATAAGGGAGAACATAGCACCAAGGTTCAAATTTTGCCCAGTTACGTCCGTGGATGTTTAGAGAATTTTTTTCTACATTAAAAAATATCTAAACAATCGCAGACAAAATTTGACAATTGATCATTTGGAACAGTATTTAATTGTAACGTTTACAAACAATTAAATTAAATTTTAAAATCATATTTTAAGAATTATTGATTTGTTGTTTTAAAATAAAATTACTTTTTTTGAGTTTCTGAAATTCAATATTCAAACTGCATATTTTCGTGTATATTTTGCCTATTTCGTGCATATTTCAAGCATTTATCATGCATATAACAACGTTTTTATGTTGTATATAGTCCAGTCTCTAATAATCAACTTTTATCACAAATATACAATGATAAGTTCAAATGAATCATATTAGACTACAGCCCGTGTTGAAAAAATTGTGGGTCATTTGAACCCCAGGTGACCTATCTAGAACGATACAAGTGCATAAAATAATGAGATTCAGCAGTATGCCGTCACTTGTAAGCTGTCCAACTGAGTGCAGTTGAGAATTAGAAAGTACAGGTAGAGTAGGTTCATTTTGGTCACATATTTCTTACCACCTATAGATCCGTGAAAAATATTAGAAAACGCGCAGCGCCGTAAAAAAAATATTTCGCCACAAAGTCGACTTTTTTTTCTGACAATTACCAGGGTACATTTGATCATTCGATTTTGTACGGCATCTGTGTCATAAAAAATTTCAACTTTGTGGCTCACCATTTTTGTACGGCCACTGCGCGCGTTTTCTTATTATTTTCACGAATCTATCGGTGGTTAGAATGTCGTACAAAATATGTGACCAAAATGTACCCACTCTACCTGTACTTTCGAATTCTCACCTGCACTCAGTTGGACAGCTTACAAGTGACGGCATAGTGCTGAATCTTATTATTTTATGTTCTTATATCGTTCTAGATAGGTCACCTGGTGGTTCAAATGACCCATAATTTTTTTAACACTGGCCTGTAGTCTAAATATTAAAACTTAAAGAAAAATATTCAGTAGTCGTGAATAAAATATAGTATTCTACTCGCGGATAATGGCAATTATTCACTCGATGATTAAGCCGCTAGCCTGCAGGTCATAGCCTAAACTGCACCTTGAATAATAGCAATCATAATACGCTCGTTGCGCAATATTCTAATTATTCACTGATGAATTGTATCGCTTTATTTTAGGATACATCTTTCCGCTCCCATTCATTCCACTATAAAGATTATTCACCGAATGTGAGCATTTTAAATCTCCCATGAAGAGAAGGATCTCAACAGAAAAACCTGCGCCTGTTTCAAATTGTGGACGGTGAGGAAGTGCTTCCTTGACATACACGTTTAGTTTTTACAGGAAGCAACAGAATAATGTAAGTTTGATTTACTATTGCTATTAATTTATATTTATATCATTTTTTTCAACATAGACATCTTCTCCATCTCCAATGAAATAGTTTCAAGACAAGAAGAGGAACCATTACCAGAACCAGATAAGCAACTGGAAATTTTAGCAAAAATCAAATCATTACAACAGAGGTGAGTTACAATTCTAAATAAAAATCATTGAACAGTATCAAGACTGGCTCTCACCATAATGCGGCAACGTACTCGGACGTATCTCGATTCATTTTACAAGTGGTAGTCGACGAGAAAGGGTTTTGGAGATGCCAAGCAGATTAAAGCTATTTCGCCTGGGAAGTTGTGCTAAAATTTCAACAAAACTGTTTGCAGGTACAAAAATTGCAACTTATAATTTCTCGACAAGTCAAGCTTTAACCTATGTAACAACACTTTGGAATTCATGGGATCTACAGAACAAGTTGAAGCTGAAAGGGTTCTTTTAGTATCCAGTGAGTATTATGGTTAAAATTGAAATATGTATTTGGATGTTGTAATTTTTTTATTCCACTCTCACTAATTTCGTTACTATTTCAGCTCACCGTAGACAAGCATCTTGAATGAAATTCAAAGATTGAAAGTTGAAGAAACTCTCAGACCACACAACCATAGTTTGAGAATCTACCAATAGAAAAAAGGATTCTGACAATCTCTAAAATTATTTAACCCCTCAAGAAGGATTACGTGAGAGCTCTCGCAGCTGGTAAGTGTTTAATGCTTAATAATTAATTAATTTGATTCGGATTAATCAATTATTACGTGTGTTTGGTCATGACTTAGCGATAATTTAAGGTCATCAAATATACCTAATATTATCGACAAAAACACCCAAACTTGGAAGTTTTACCACCCCCTTACTTTTGGAGTAGCCCCATTTTAAATTTACTTTTTTATTGTCGTTGACCCTTCCAAATATATCGATTTCTTTGGACATAAAGGTCCTACAGATGTGAAAAAAATGCTTTTTGAAAGATGATACTACCACCTTTCATTGATGTATACAATATAAAAACATTCAACTTGAAAACGCCATAAAAAAATTCTTTAAAAAAGTTCATAGTGAAAATATGTACTGATTTTCTCAGTAAATCCGCAATAGTACAAGAACTAGCACATTAAAGTATAATTTTTTTTCAATGATTTAACACCCAAGACACCTACTAAACAACAACACTCACAACATTTCTGTAAGTTACATGATTTGAGAGTTATTGCTGTTCGAGAACATGACCCTTATGAAAATTGATAAAATAAAAAAACCTCAGTACTGTACTTTCGATAATTTTCAATGATAAAACAAACGAATTAATCATAAAAATTGCTCAAATGGCCGCCTCTGCTCTGTAACAGGCAGTGGCCTTCATGACGACCTTGTCTTGTGTCTTTTGCTCGCGTAGTGATCATGTTCGAGCAGCAATAACTCTCAATTATGTAACTTACAGATATGATTTGAATGTTGTTTTGTAGCTAATATCCTTGCGTGTTAAATCATTGAAAAAAATTATACTTTATGTGCTAGTTCTTACTAATTGCGATTTACTAAGAAAATCATACATATTTTTACTATGAACTTTTTAAAGAATTTTTTTATGGCGTTTTCGAATTGAATGTTCTTATATTGTAATACCTACTTCAATGAAGGTGGTAGTATCATCTTTCAAAAATTTTTTCACATCTGTAGGACCTTCATGTCCAAAGAAATCGTATTATTTGGAAGGGTCAACGAAAATAAAAAGGAAATTTAAAATGGGGGCTATTCCCAAAACTAAGGGGGTAAACTTCCAATTAGGGTGTTTTTGTCGATAAGATTAGGTAAATTTGATGACCTTAAATTATCGCTAAGTCCATGACCAAACACACTGTATATATAATATATATAATTATAATAATCATCTTTGCAGCGGCGCAAGGACACCACGTATTATGTTTGGTAAAATGCGGTGAAGAAGTAGTTTCTTCCAAATTGGTTTTCAACCGTTGCTACCAAACATAAAAAATCCCTGTTACGAACTAACAGTTCCTGGATCGATTAACCTCAAAAATATCTACAATGATTCAACCATCACCCTGGAGTTGTATTGTCTTCAAGCGCAGGAAGAACTTCTGCCCACAAGTGAATATCACATCCGAAAAACTAAGGCGACTCCTAAGAAATCTAAACATGAGTCCTGTTATCGAGGCCTATCAAGAATCTCCAGGGGGGCCGCAGGCGGTGAGATCCCCTTCTTTTGCCTTGATGGGGTATGTCGTATTTTCTGTTGCCAATATCAATAGAAAGTCGTGGAGTTTAAAATATGTGAGTATTGATATGACAAATTATTTGGGGAATTAATTTGGCAGTGAATTTTCTTTGATCTGTCTGATTAATCTTTTTAATTTCTCACACTGATCCATATAAATACTGCAGATTGTTTTTGCGCACATATTCCTGGGTGAAGTGGTCTTGAACGACGTGTTTTTAAATATGTCACTTCAGAAATTTTTAGGTATGTCTTCGAAAAAAATCACGATTTCTCTCTGTTTATGGTCTTCAGAAATTGGTTTCTTAATTTTTATCTTGAGACTTCAAAAAAATTTAGATAATAAGGAATAATGAGCATTTCTGTTTTTTGTTTTGTAGTAAAGTTTGAGAAAAAAATATTTTGAAATCGCGAAAATAAGCTCGCTAATTCTAACTATCATAATTGACGGTTGAGTGTGACGTACGCACTACGCATCAGCATGCATTTCATTGGTTGAAAGTTGAATCACAGTCAACAAAGATGCCAACTGGCAACTCTGTTCTAAATCGTCATCCCCAGTTTAGTTTAAAAAGGGGTTACAGTTCACTGCGACCTCATGGTCTATTGTGCCCCCTTAAAGAGCTGTTCTGATCACACCCGACACAGCTCGCCTTCCAGTTCCAGAGATCTGATGGCATTCTCTCCTTTCACTTGCAATGCCAAAGCATCCGTGACTAGTGAGAAGGGTGTTTTCTTTCTCTCCTCCCCACAGAACCTGCACTTGTCAGTGTCCGATAATCTCATACTCAACAGTGCTTTCCTGAGCGACAGTGTCCTGTAAGAAAGCCAGTGAGGAGGTGTAATGTTTCTTACCAAGATCCAGATATCTTTTGGATCTGGCTGTTTCAAGTTCCGAAAGAACTTAGTGGAATGATCCATCCCTGAGAGATTCCGCCAGAGTTTTCCCTCTCAGCTTTCTCCTTCTCCAGAAACTCCTTCTTATAGCTACATTTGCCTATACCTCAGAAGGGTTCTGGGCCAATGAAGTGACATCGTGGGCCCTCTTAGCAAGTGTATTGGCCTCTTCGTTTCGCCTGATTCCCGAATGGCCGGTAACTCTGATTAAAAAGACCTTTTTTTTCTTCCTACCTTGTTGATTTTGTTCCGGCACTCCCCAGTTCATCTTTGAGTCGATCACGTAGGAGCTCAATGCTTTGATAGCAGCTTGACTATCTGAGTGTATGGTTATATCTCACTTCTGATAATTTTCTTTCTAGATCTATATCTAGACATCTTTCAATAGCTGAAATCTCCGCTTGAAGAGCTCATACAGGAGCCTAGCGACAGTGCCCACTTGGTACTTCTGTAGAGGTTTTGGAACCATCTGTATACCATCTTCCGGTATTTTCCTTGGGGTTATAGTCGATGTATTCACGTTCTAATTCCTCTCGTTTACTTAGCGATGTCTTGAAGTTTTTCTCAGTGCTTCCTTTCTTGATCATTACATCACTAGGGAGGTTCGCAGATCATCCCCACTAACTATGCTTGCTTGTATGTCATCATGGCAACAGTATAAAAAAATCGCATTTTCAATATTGGATTAAAATTTAATTACTTGAAATTTTAAGAGACTAATTGTATAGGTAGATATTTAACACTACGCTTAGTGCAGTTCATGTTAAAAACCCATGATTTATATCGAATTAGAATAACCTGAGAGCTTTTAGTTTCTCATTCTAGCATTTATGTATTCACTTTTTTGTCACGATCTAATGGGGCCCACTCACTAGGAAGAAAATGCGCAGTTAAGTCTCTGCATGTTTGCTGTAACGCAAACGTGTGCATTCATATTGCCCACACACATACACTTTTGCGTGTTGTTTGGATGTGCGACAAGCGTGAGATGACGTCGAAAAAAGATCTGATGTTAATTGCAGTGGCTTGTGTTTGTTATTTAGGAAAAATTTCTAAGGTAATAAATATCGAACCCGACCACTGTGGTTGCTAAACATATGAACGTGCAGAGACTTGTTGCCCATACCCACGGTCTTTTTGGTCTTCTTCCACGTACGGGAAGAATGCACACGCCGGAGATGAATGCGCATTCCAAATTTACGCCATACACACACACTTTTAACTGTACCACGTACAACGCGCATTCAAGTCTTCGCGCTTTCCCTCTTAGTGAGTGGGCCCCTTTAAGCCTATCTGAGAATTTCAGGTTGATTGCAAACAGGATAACTTCGGAAAGGAACAATAAAACCTTCAAATATTGATAGGTCGAAGTTCTGGATAGAAAAGTTGAATATATAAATAATGAAATAAAACCAATAGTTCTCAGGATATTCAAACTTGAACTACAGCTTTTTCGAATATGAACAGGCACGCAAAAGTTCATGACTTAACGTCAGGGCTTTCTTAAATTTTTTAAAGTTCAATTTGTGTGAGAATTCTTTGTCTTCAATTTATCTTTTTGTTCCAACTATATCAATTTTGCAGACACCCTCAATGAGTCCTATGGAAGGATCAGTAGAAATGATTGTCTCGTGTGAATTAACTGCAAGTGTTGAGTATCGAGGATTCTTAACAATGTTTGAAGACATTTCTGGATTTGGAGCTTGGCATAGAAGATGGTGTCTTCTGAAAGGAGACTCACTCAGCTATTGGAAGTATCCAGATGATGAAAAGAAAATGGTAAATGGTTTTCTTTTCTTAGGATTCTAGGATTATTTAAAATATTACACCGTGTTCGAAATATACATCGGAAACATACGATATTAGAGATAGTTTTGCCATGCAGATGGACAATGGTATAATCGACAGATATACGTGCTGTTTCGCCTTCGTTTGACGCAATGGATGGTCCAATGAACCAGTGGCGGCTCGTGAGATTTCAATCAGAGGAGGCCCGCGACCGAGCAACAAACAAAATAATTTTTTCGACTGGGCTTCCTGTATCAGCCACTGGCATTTTTTTATACCATTACTAGCGCAGAATGAACGATTATTAGCAGAATTCTTGTTTCCGTTTCCATCTTTCTTCTTGCTGACATATTAAAATCTTTCCTACAAAATTTCCGAAAAATTTCACAAAACCGCACGCTGCGAGATTAATACTTCGTCAATAAAAATGAGGGAGTCAAAACAACAGCTATCTCCATCAACGATCGCCGGGGTTGATTCGGGCCGATCGGACGTTCAGTTTTCGGCTAAGCTCGTTCGCCTAGAAGCGAAATAATGCCGCGGAGCCGGACCTTCGACACGTGATTTATAGCTTGAATTTTTGAGTGGTTCCCGCACCGTTCATTTGGAGAAGTTTTAAAATGTTACAATCAAATGAATCTCGACTCGTGGAGGTGAGCCTCCTCCGCTAAGCGGTTGGCCTGCTATCGTTTACGCTGTAGTGTTGCGGTTAATGTATGATTGTTTAAGGTCACTGAGTAATAAACATAATATGTTTATTACTTTGAGATTTAGATAGTAGATAGAATGATGGAAATCATACAGATATATACTGATGGACAAAATTAGCGCACCACCTAAAATTTCGTTAAATTTTAACAATGGATAAGTTCCCAATCTTCAGTCGGATTTCAATGGTTTTTTTCTTTCAATTGTAGCTCTGTTATTGTCGAATTTCCTCCTCCATTAAACTGAGTCCAAAAAATAAAATCTTCATGTTGTACAGGGCGTTTAAATGATGTAATGTTTTATAGTCAAATTTTAAAACGTCTCTGTGGGCATACCAGGTTGCTGAGGCATATAAAAACAATAAAAGAGTTGTAGCCTAGTATCTCTCTGAGTATTTTGTTTTTCTAAAAAACAATTTATCTTGGAATCGTCCAGAGATATTCAACTTTTTATCAACTCTTGTATTTATGCACTAGCCATAAATATCTTCGCAACCATTTGTCCGATTTGAATGAAATGCAAGATGTTATAAAATGAGAATATCTCTGGAAGGGTACAAGTTGAATTGCCTTTCAAAAAAAGCAAAATACTCAGGAAACATCAGGCTATATCACTGTATAGTTTTTAGGTATCTGGTATTGCCCACAGAAGGCCGAAAAAATTCTAGGGAAAGCCCGCCGTTCCTTATGGTAGTTTGACACCACCGCGTCTTTCAGCAAGTGCCATTAGGAAAATGATACCGGGGTTTACCGTTATGCATCGTGTCATATTCGAGCGAAATAATTCGCGGTAGTGCCAAACTTACCATAAGAAACGGCGGGGCTTTCCCCAGAATTTTTTCGATGTTTTTGCAATAATTATTGGATATATCTGAAAAAAATGAATCAAATCTTCATGTTAAAATGTTTCAGAGAGGCTTTGAACTTAATAAAGCGGTAATCCAGTGTTTTCTGTAGTGAGAAAAGTGACTTTCAAGTGAAATATTTTTCGGACTTTGGGGGCCCATATCTCCCAAACTAAAACAGATCGCCAATTTTTTTTTCACTAATATTGTTCAGGAAGCCAATATGAATACAACGGTACCGAAATTTGATGGATATCTGTTGAATCCTAAAATTCAAACAGTTTTAATTCTGTTTCAAAATGTTCCACCCAATTTTAAAAATTTAAAGAATTCCAGGTATAAAGGGCCAAAGAAGACATTTTATGTCGAAAAATGGCGGTGGACACTTTTTAAGAACACCGAGAAACAAATGACAAAAACTTTATTTTTTTTTTCTAAAAATAGATTTTGCAGCTTAAATTCATAAAAAATTATACGTCTATTCCTTCAAAGAGTTACAAATCTAGTAAACTGTTGTCCAACTGCGTACGTTTTCCGATATGAACTTTCCAGACCTGTGTAATTTGCATTGCATAACCTGGTAGATGTTTCCAAACATTTCTTAGAGTATTTCTTTCGTATAGCTCTGACTTCATAGATGTTATAAACATGTTACAGCCCCCAATAAATCAATTGACTTGAAAAGCTGCATCACCAAAAAGTAGGTCCAGTGAGCAGGGACATTTTGCAAACTTCATACGTTTTTGATTGAAACAAAGGGAACCACTTCCTCAAGACAGGAAACATTAACACAATTTGTAAAAAGGATAAAACAATTATCAGTGAGTTTATAAGATTAATTTTCTGACACAACTTTTTCAATTTTTGTTATACTCGATCCAAATACATAACATTTGATAAAAAATGAATAAGCACGAAAATTTACTTTTTAAGAAAAATGTATGTTCTTTTTTAGGCATCTTCTGTCTGCAGACACAAAGAAAAAGGATAAGGTGGTGTACACAGTTTAACACTATACTAATGACCAAACAAAATATGTGGAAATAATGCGTAAAAGACTTCCACTACTTTCATTATAATACTGATAATATATTAATATGTGTATAGTTAAAAATGATATCATATCATTAGATTTTAAGCATATATGGGGTAAATATGATTTTAAAAGTTTTATATATTTTTTATCTTGATGTACTTGAACAGTACCATTATATACTGCTTTACAATAATACGATATTTGTTTTCTTTCATTTTATAACAATTTATTAATTCCTTGTGAATATGAAAGTTTAACGAATCTAGAAAAGGAGACCGAACTTTTTCGATTAATAATAATAATAATAACAGTAATTTATTGACCACCTGAGTCATAGGCCACGACCGAAGTCCTGATTAATAATAATGTAACTTTATTGAATCTTCTGCAAATGTCTTACAGCCTTTTTTTATTATTTACATGTAAATAAGTGGACACAAATAAATTAAATAGACTTACAACTTCCAAAAGTTTATTGACAATACCACAGAGCTAATACTTCATATTAATACATATAACTAATGAAGATATCATTATTCATTATATGCTAATGCATAAACAAAAAATCCTACAGTGACCCTCTAAAAATCCAAGACATGTTAAAAAAATATCAAAAAATATTAACAATTTTTGATAACTTGAATTTCAGTAAATTTTAATTTAGGCAAGGCTGGAATTTGAGACTGAAAAAGAGGAACTATATTTCGATTTAGTGTTTGATGCATTAGCGGCTAATTGTCAAAATCTGCGTCTCTGATGGAGTGTCATAGCGGATTATCATGGAATTAGAATTCCTGGTTCCAATTTGTACCCAATCGATTTTGTAGAACGGGATGAGTTTGTCTTTGCAGTCTAGAGACATTTTATAACATCCCAATTTCTTTGACAATATTGTTACAGTCAACACAATTCTGGATAAAATCATCTGAATGAACGCAAACAATTTCTTTCATATATCAACAACAAAAGGAAGAATTAGCAATTCAACTGCAAGTAAACTTTAATACTTACAATTTCCCTAGTTGTTTACCCCTGTAGGTACTATTCCCAACAACATCTTCAAGTCTTGCTCTCAATGCACATTCATGGATGAATTTGAACTCTGTTACCAAAGTTGCTGCACCAATTATTCGGTTACGACTTCTAATCTTCAATGACGGTGACATATAACCACCAGCTCTCTGCATGGCATAGAATTGATCTGAAGACATATACATAATATAGAGGTTTATATTTTCAATTTCATAATACTCACTTCGAAATGTTTCTTGCTTGACGTTTCCTACTGTTGTTAACTGCGAGAGAAGCTCTAAGTAACCATTGTCGAAATCTTCCAGTTGTAGGGACGTACAACAGCCAATTTTCACCAGTGTTCTCATTTGTAATGGGAGGCGAAAGACATCCTTTTACGGAGTCCCAATCCAAATTCTTCAAAAGATCTGATCGAATAGGTTGGTTCCAGAGGATATCTATACTTAAAATTCTTCAATTCTTTCAAAACTCATTTTTTTGTGTTTCATCTCGAGAGTCTACAGGCGTCAGCCTTCTCTCTACTACACAATTATTGTAATAACAGTAAGTAAAAGTAAACTGCAACATGATTTAAAACTATTCAGATTGTATTTTGTAATTTGAGGAAATCAAAGGTAGTTTCAGCTCATTTCCGTTCCATTCATTAAATGGAAATAAATCTTAATAAATCGTAAACTTTGTTAAACAACAAAACAATTTGAACCTAACCTCTCTTTTACACTTAACAGCTGTTAACATTTTTGGTTATTTTGAAGTACAAACCGAAAAACTGGGATTACAAACACGAATTTATTTACATTTCGATTAGATATAATCAATATTACTTTATTTGTTTAAGTTACTCACCCTCTTAATACCTCCCATTGTATTTCAAGATACCTGCTTGCACTGTCGCAGGTATTTCTTATTGTGATATTTGATTTTTGTGAAAGTTGATTTTCAACAACACTTCACCTTGGAAGTTCACTTATTTCCTGATAAAAAATTGCCCTTGTTTTTGGTTCACTTGCCTATAATTTGAAGATAAGTTCAACTTCGTGTACGCAGTTTTATTATGTTTATCTAAAATATTTCGTTTATCAATACACGTTAGCAGGTATTCTGATATGAGGAAGAAAGAGATAAAATTTGAGTAAAACTGTAAAACAATTAATTAACAATTGACTTGGAGTGAGGGGCTTTTACGCCTTTTACAACGCGCTTGCTAGGAACTCCTAGAATGGCCATCCATTCGGGTACTAATCTGCCAAACGTCGCTTGCTTGCAAAGCAAGAACTAGTGTCAAATAAGCAATTTTAATTCATGAAATCATCAAGACAGTTAGGTTCCAGACTCTTGAGATCTCGAGGAGCTTGAAAATTTTTTCTTGAACAAGTTGAAGTTGTTTTCTCTCTGTATTACCTACCTCAGGTAGACTCTTGAAAAGTTTTAGGCACCTGTATTGCATTTGCTTTTGACCTGTCGTCAATCTATATTTATGAAGATTATATGATGAGGTTCTGATATTATATTTTTCCTAAGGTTCCTATCCTATACTTGCTTAACAGTTCTTGATTCTTATGAAAAATTAGGAGGTATTCCTGAAAATACAGGTTTGGAAATTCACATCTGAAACATACGATATAAAATGCGTCAACAGAGAATTCCTCCTCCGTTCAGTTGCACAGATGAATAGTCGAGACAATGACGTGCTGTAACACACTGAATTCTTATGTCTTATTGCAATATTATAGCCTTGTCTCTATCTTATCGTTGAGTGGAGCGTAAATTCATTTCAGGATGGTAGGCAACAGTAAATACTTGAATCAAGACGGGCAGCGCCTGGCAAATAAAATACTGCTATACGTGTACTGAAGGTTCCCTACCATACTTCGATAGAGAGAGACAAGACTAGATTATTGCAATAAGACAACGGAATTCATTTAGTTACAGCACTTGATCATCTCGACTATCATCTGTGCAACTGGGGGACGAATTCTCTGCCTGATCCATTGTATATCGTATGTTTTCGATGTGAATTTCCAATCTGTATATCCCAAAATCGTCTAAATTCCTTGTTGTCTGAACAAACCGCGACATGATTCCCCATTACTTCAGGTCACACATTATTGCCTTTTTCTGCAAGACAAATAATTTATGCGAAATTATAAATGGAGCATTGTTTCCTTTCGAAATGTGTCATTACGTCGTCTTTCGATGAGAATCTCATGCTTAGATAGTGGTCGATCGGCCCTTGATTACCCTTCTGCACCGCGACCAATAAGGTCTCATCTTTATTATTTCACTTACATTCCAACAAAAATAAAATGTATAAACTAATTTTAAAAACGTTCATTTTCTTGCGATAAAGCTATGGAATTAGCTGCTTATTGCTGAAATGAATAAAAAGGATGCTGTATTTGGATATTCCAAGAAATTAATAAAAAAATTAATTTGACCCATTTTAATGCTCAATTTCTGCTATTTTAATGTGGCAATCCTCATGGCATCCATACACAAAGTATTCAGAGCACGACGAGAAATGGTAAAATTCTAATGGAAAAAATACATAGAAATTTTATTATGTAAGTCTCGTGCAAAAATGAGAATGTACTCCAATCAAATTCATACCACAATTCATATTGAGATAGTCGGACAAATCTTGTAATCAACTCGGTTGTTATTAATCGAGCGACTAATGGTCTCGAACTATTAACGCGTTCATTCCGCTCACGCGTTAAAAATATCTTGACCATTAGTCGCTGTCTTTAAGAACCTAGTTGATTAAATACTATTTTATTTCAATGCATACAGGTATCGTTCTTTAATAATAATGAATTGTAGCCAACTTATAAATCCTTATGAATAATTTATCGATTATTCCAGAACACTGATTGGTCCAACTTTTATAACTGCTTTTATTCGTTACACAAAATTTAGAATCAGTCGAATTTTCAGGTATTATACAAGCCTCTCTGCTCATAGCATAATCCCCGTGAAAAAGAAGGTATTATACAGTCTATAACAGATCTTATTACCATTTATATTAATGATATGAAGTCATCCTTATTGTACGATCGCAATCCTTATCGCTTGCCG
>CM024242.1:96817086-96860515 GCA_013421045.1 Propylea japonica
GTCTCATCTCGTCTCTTCCAAGTGAGCGTCAACCTCAATCCGGCGTAGAAAAGGCAGTCACTGTATTCGTGGCTTTTTCGCTGACTCAATAACGTAGCAACCTATAATGACGTCTAATATCGCCATTACCAGACATCGTGGTAAAAGTCCGCAGACACGCTTGAGCACTAAATCCTCGAGTAAGACACTATTCCTGTCGTGAAATAGCGGAATTCGAAAACATATAATAAAGAGGCATAAATTAGTGGCAGGTCGGCAATTCTAAGTCGGGGGTTAACAGCTCGAACGCTGGAATAATTCGCGCGTTCAAGTTTCGGCAAGGTTCTTTACATGATGCTACATTTTAGGCCTATGTTATGGACGGGGCCGAAGAGGTATGTTCACGCAAATATTTGCCGTGTTATGCATTAGAGGAGAACTGAGGCCGGGGGTTAGTTGAATGTCGTTTTGCTCGTCGTTTTGAGTCTCTTTGGTGGTATGGGAATGACCGGAATATATCCAATCTTCCAAGGGAATACCTGACACATAGACATAGAGAATAGACTGAGCAAGTCATAGATTTATTATACTAATTAGATAGCGAATATGTCAAAAATATTGGGAATATTGGTTATTGTAATATCTAAATTAATAGAAAAAGTGACACCTCTCAAATCCACCCCAAACTGCAAATGGCCGCCGTTTGCCTCAAAATTTTTGACAGGTTCGCCATCAAGTTAGTATTATAAATCTATGAACACAAAGCATGATATCATGGACCTATAATACTAACTGGACGTCAAACTTCCTTACTGTCACGTAGAAAAAGTGAGGCAAGGGCCGCCATTTGCAGTTTGGGATGAAACTCGAATATTTTGATGTTCTATACCATCTGTGCTCGAATTTTGATTGAAACATAGACGTTCCTTGAAAGAAGTGTGATGAAAAACGAACTCCATATATTAGTGTTCTGTGAACTATGACATTTCGGTCTATATCAAATTATAAATATTTTCGATTCGTGTGATTAGTTATTACCAATATTATAATCCTATCATTTTAATTCGTTGAAATAAAATAAATGAAGGAAGATTGGTTATTATAATATTTCAATTCATAGAAAAAGTGACACCTCTCAAATCCAACCCAAACTGCAAATGGCGCCGTTTGCTTAAAATTTTGACAGGTTTGCTATCTAGTTAGTATTATAAATCTATGCAAAAATTTTGATGCAAACGGCAGCCATTTGCAGTTTGCGTTTTACTTGAGAGGTGTCAATTTTTCAACGGAATAAATTCGAGCAAGATGGCATAGAACATCAAAATACTCGAGTTTTATCTCAAAAGTAAATGGTGGCCCTTGCCTCACTTTTTTCTACGTGACAGTTAGGAAGTTCGACGTCCAGTTAGTATTATTATAGGTCCATGCTGAAAGTGTCACTTCAGAGAAAGAGATGATGCGATATCGCGGCCATTACCTGTCTCTCTTTTGTGGATCTGTGGTGAGTAGGAACGAATCAAAATTCTAAAAAAGACAACTAATGGCCGCGAATTGGTTTGATCTCTTTCCCATTTTTTAGTTATATTTTGTATGCAACTGAATAGGATTGCTCAGTCCATTTCTATTTCTATGACCTGACATTGATTTTTCGATATTGACGAATGTTTTCTCGTTGCCAAATTTGAATCATTTCTCCTTAATCCAGTCGAATTGTGCTTTTAGAAGGAAATTTTTGGGGTAGTTTTGATATCTTTCATTTTTATATTTTTTTGGGGTGCTGAATCCGAATTTAAGGTTTGCTAACAAAATTTCGTGACGAAACAAAGAAAAAAAATACAAAAAGGATAAAAAACCTCATTCTTGGTCAGTTTTTGCTTATTGCTCGAAAACTATCAACTTTTCGTGAAAAACCTTTCCATAAAAAACAAAAGTACATAAAATTTCCTACAAATTGTACTACCACAGCTTGTTCTGCAACAACCCGTTCTGGCTCAAATTATATTTGAAAATGAGGTAATTTTTATGACTCAATAAATGAAAAAAAAACCAAATTCTTAGGTTCCAATAATGTGATTCTCTTGAGATTTCGCAAGAACATTCAGTATATCAGACTTGATTCACAAAAAAAATTTCACTTAAATCGGATATCTTGTTATGGAAATATAAAGATTTTTCTTTTCAATATTCCAATTTAATTTTTTGGTTCAGTTCACACTATGGTCACACAATTTTGCATAAGACTTATTATGGCCATCTTGCATATGGTCGCAATACTTCATTTCGATGGGTTCCGTTTTGTTTGAGATACTGAGGAACAAAAATTTTGAATGGTTATGTTTTATGAATAAAATCAGGCCATTCAAAATTTTTTTCGCCAATATCTCAGACTAAACGGAACCAATCGAAATGAAATGTTGCGGCCAAATGCAAGATGCTCATAATAAGCCTTATGCAAAATTGTGTGACCATAATGTGAACAGAACCATAGAAAATTCAATTGGAATATTGGAAAGAAGAATCTCTATATTTCCATAACAAGATATACGATTCGAGAGAAATTTTCTGTGAATCGAGGCTGATATACTGAATGTTTATGCAAAATTTCAAGAAGATGGTATCATCAGAACCATTGAATTAATTTTTTTTTATTTATTTAGTCATGGAAAAACCTCATTCGCAAAATATATTTGAGCCAGATCAGGCTGTCGCAGAACATGCTGTGTTAGTAGAATTTGTAGGAAATTTTATGTTCTTTCATTTTGTATGTGAAAGTTTTTTTCACGAAAAGTTGATAATTTCCGAGTAACGAGCAAAAACTGACCAGGAATGAGATTTTTCATCTTTTTTGTATTTTTTATATGTTCCGTCAAGAATTTTGTGAGCAAACCTCAGATTCGAATTCAGCGCCCCAAAAAACATAAAAAATGGAAGATATCAAAACTACCCCAAACTTTTCCGCTAAGGGTTCTTTAAGCACAATTATACTGTATTATTATAGTTAGTACGATACTGAAACGCTGATTAATTTGAATCATAACTGAAATGACATTTGCTATATTGCTTCAACACAAAATGATCATCAAAAAATTGAGACATTCAAACACCCAAAGAAAATTAATAGACATAGGCGAGATTCTTGTGAAACACCAAGAGTATTTAAGGATGTGTAGGTAGGTACAAACTAACTAGTTTTTCTTCTGAAGGAAAAAAAATAAAAAACAAACCAATGAATTAGATGCAATGAGCACATTTCAGTATATTCTCGTCAAACTTTCATAATTACATTTGAAGTGCTGAAATAAAATGTGCACCTACGAGTAAAATGTGGTTACCGATCAAATTTTTGTACTCACTTTTGACCCATAAAAGGAGGAAACCATTGAAGATTTTTGTGCTTACCTGAAAAACAAAGGAAAAAAAAAATTAGAACGAAATAGAGCTGAAGCTTCAGCCTAGCAAATTATTATATTGAATATCACCATGAGCAGAAATTTATTCACATTTATTAATACCACAAGATTCCTTCTAGGTGCATCTAAATGAACCATGATTTCAGGAAATGTGAATGTAATGTTGAATAAAATTCCAGATTTATTGGAAATTGAAATTTTGATTAATTTGAGACGTTAACGATTCATTTGACATTCATGAATGAGATGCTTTTCTTTCTATAAATTTGTAGCAAGAATTCAAATTACTTTTGTGAGAATCCTCAACTACTTCTTGTAAAACATCATACGACATGCATCCAAACCTAGCATTGCAACAAAAAAGTAGCAATTACTTCCATTTCAGAAATTCACCAGTTAAATGTTAATATCTCTTCATTTTCCTGGAGTTTTATATTACTCTCAAGAATGTTACGTCTTTGTCAGCGGAAGTCGTCATAGACATAAGATCATTTTCATGAGCTCACTTCAGCATTCTGCAGTTAAGAACTGAGACTTCAGTCTTTGATCAAGCCGAATTATGAATATGAATGTGGAAGAATCTGTCTTATACAGGATGTTTCATCATAAACTGGAAAACATATACATTCGTGTAGAGGACACCGGAGAAATCATTTTAGCCTCATACAATATATCCCGTTTTTGAAGCATAAATTAGATACAGGGGTCATTTTTGAAAAAGATTCAAATGAGTGTGGTCAGTTATCTAAACACTTAAGCACAATATTTCCGGAAAACATCTCAGCATATATTTATTGAAGGAATAAATGAATAAAATTCTTGATTCATTGGAAAAGGAATGATTTGAGACTATAACGAATCTTTTGATATTCACAAATGAGATAGTTGATAGTTTAAAAAGGGGTTACAGTTCACTGCGACCTGAAGGTTTATTGTGTCCCTTACAGAGCTGTTTGCCTCCCAGTTCCAGAGATCTGATGAAATCCAGTATCTATGAAGGCTTCAACCAGGCTAGTTGCTCTCTCTTACAAGTTTCTCGCCCAAGACATTTCTCTTTGGCTCGCAATGCCAAAGCATTTCATAACTAGTTGAATGGGGTTCTCTTCCTTCTCCCCACAGAACCTACACATGTCAGTGTCCGATAATTCCATCTTCAACAGGTGCTTCCTAAGGCGACAGTGTCCTGTAAGAAAGCCAGTGACGAAGTGTAATGTTTCTTACCAAGATCCAGACATCTTTGGGATCTTGCTGTTTGAAAGTTCCGAAGAAACACAATGGGATGATCCATCCCTGGAAGATTCCGCCAGAGTTTTTTCCTCTCGGCTTTCTCCTTCTCCAGAAACTCCTTCTTACAGGTACATTCACTTACCACAGAAGGGTTTGGGCCAATGAGTGACATTCGTGGGCCTTCTTCTGCAAATGTATTGGCCCTTCGTTTCCTTCGATTCCCGAATGGCCGGGAACCCAGGTTAAAAAGACCTTATTTTTCTTACCTACCTCATTGAGTTTGTTTCGGCACTCCCAGTCATCTTTGAGTCAAAGACGTAGGAGCTCAGTGCTTTAATAGCAGCTTGACTATCTGAATGTATGACTATATCACACTTCTGAAAGTTTCTTTCCAGATTTTATATCTAGAGATTTTCCAATAGCTAAGATTTCCGCTTGAAAGATGCTCATACAGGAGCCTTGCGACAGTGCACACTTGGTACTTGGCTCGTGTATCCCAGCGCCAGCTCCTATATAGGTCCTGGAAGCATCTGTATATCATTTACGGTATTTTCTTTGAGGTTATAGTCGGTGTATTCCGTTTCCATTCCTCTCTTTTACTTAGCATGTCTTGAAGTTTTTATCAGTGCTTACTTCCTTGATCATTACATCACTAGGGAGGTTCGCAGATAAGACCCTATCAATCACTAGATGTAGAGGTGTGAGATTTGTAATGACCTCAAGTGCCCTCGTTTGGGTACGTTCTCATAGCTCAAGTGATGCACACACAGAAGAGCCTCTGCACTTTATCGGGCTAAATGGGATACTTCTATCTCTTGTTTAAATTTGGAACAAGAATTCCAATTTCGTTCGCGAAGATTCCATAACTCCTTTCTGTTTAAACATCATACCAAATGCATCAAAAACAGCAAGTCACAAGTTAAATGTTAATATTCTCCATCCTTGGAGTTGGAGTTAAATTATTCCCAAGAATGGTACGTCTTTGTCAGCCGAAACTCGTCATAGACATAAGACCATTTTCATGCGCTCTGCAGTTTCAGAACTGAGACTTCAGCCTTTGATGAAGGCGAATTATGAATGTGAGAGTTGTAGACTCTGTTTTATATTTCCATGTTAGATACAAAATGAGATTTGCGCATTTACACGTGCCTCGACTGTCTAAAGACTCGAATTCTGGGAGTGAATCGCAAAATAGCAGAATGAAACTTTTGGGAAAATTGTGATGTAGAATGGGAATTCTAACGACTGGAGAAAGGAGCATGAATCTGCAGGGTTGCTGGCGAATGATGGTATGAATGTTGAATGAGTGTTGAGGGAAAGTGAAAAACTGCCTGGTTCAAGTGTACTATACTCCTTCTTGCTGTTGGAATTGCCTCTTCACATATATTTCCGAGAACGCTTCTTTGGAAAGGGGTTCGAACCTAATTCAAGGTGGAGAGACGCGTGAAGGATTATGTTGGCAGTACTGGAGAAAACAACAAGGACGTAATAATCTTCGAATACGCATGAAATTTTACGTTTTAATTGCTCGTTATAGAATGGGCATATGAACTTACACTCAGTTTATTCCCACTGAATTGGGATCACAAATTTTTCATATGAATGAGAACAAGAAAATGAGGACTCTTTTCAATATACAGGGTGTTTGTGAATCAGTGCAACAAACTAAAAGATGTTAAAGCTCGTCCAGAAATATGAACAAAAGATTTCTTAAATAAAAAATGCACAGTTTTCTAGGTACTGGCTGAGGAAATTGAAAAAAATGTTTTTAGAGAACTTTTTTCGGGTTTTTATTCCCAGTCTCTGAAACACTTTTGTTCCTCAATATCTCAGACAAAACGGAACTCATCGGAATGAAATGTTGCGGCCAAATGCAAAATGCTCACAATGAGCTCCATGCAAAATTTTGTGGCCATAGTGTTAACAGAATCATAGATAATTCAATTGGAATATTGAAAAAAAGAAACTTCATAATTCCATAAAAAAATATCCAATTCGAATGAAATTTATTTCAAGAATGAAGATTGATACACTGATTTTTCATGCCGAATTTTGTGGGCATGTTGTTCACAGAACCATAGAAAATTCAATTGGAATTGAAAGATAAAAACCTTATATTTACATAAAGGATATCCGATTCAGGTGACATTTTTTGTGAATGAAGACTATTATACTGAATTTTCTTGCAAAGTTTTGTGGCCATAGTGTCAACAAAACCATAGAAAATTCAATTGGAATATTGAAAGAAGAATCTCTATATTTCCATAACAGAATAACCGATTTTAAGTGAAATTTATTTCGCGAATCGAAACTGATATACTGAATGTTGAAATTTCAAGAGGATCGCATCATCAGAATTATAAAATTTAGTTTTGTAATTATTTATTTCTAACAAAATCATTTCATTCTTTGACTAATTTCCAGAATATAATTCCTATTGTGCTCAGAATCTGTATTATGTATTTGGTATCAATCTCAAATCCCATATAAAATTCTCAGGCAATAGTCTTATTGCTCCACCAAAGAACGAGCGCTTTTAAAAGCTCCTGCTCAGGGCTTTTCTTAAATATTTTAGATGATATTATAACTGTGATTTCTCTACTTGTAAGTTAATCTCCAATTCTGATTTTTCAATTCGCTTTTTTTTTCGGTGATTTTAATGATATTGTTGTTTCCGAAAATCTGACAACAAAACAAAAAACGAATTATCACTATGATTTGGTGAGGGTTCAAATTATTTCCAAGGTAATGTTTTCTGGATATCACTGGAAATGGAAATGGAGTACGATTTCAGACATGAAGAAAAATGATTTTTCATTCAATTTTTATCTCTGAATTGTATTCAAAATTTGCTGGAGGTCTAATCGTATCAGAAAGAACTGTTTACATTGCATTCCTACAGTAGCTGAGTCCAATTCTCCACGAATATTAAATGTAGAATTTTCAGCTTTCAACAGTTCTCCATTATTTCGAAATTATCCTCCTCGCTAACAGAGAATTTTATAGTACAATGTTCTCTCTGTTATTCTTCTTCTTGATGCATTTCCTCATTCCAAAGGGTTCTCAATAAACTCATAATTATATTACTCTTCAGAATGAAGCAATAAACCAAGTTATTTGATAAATTCCTTAACAGTAAAAATTTATGTGACCAATCGACTAAAGATCTTTTATGACCCCCCAATTCAATCTCAAATTATCGTCTAAGAGCGCAGGAAACAATTTTCTGTCCAGTTCAATATAATTCCTACTATCCTGGGGATTTATCGGCATATTACAGTAGGACAAACATATATTTTATCTATCATTGATCAAGTTATGACATCTCGAAGGCCTGCTTGAATCAATTCAATATAATTACCGGCTTTATGATCCAAGTTTGGAAACTGATAAGATATTATTATATTATATTATTATGGAGTACGATTTCAGACATGAAAGAAAAATGATTTTTCATTTTCCTTTTTATCTCTGAATTTGTATTTAAATTTGCTGGAGGTCTCATCGTATCAGAAAGAACTGTTTACATTGCATTGCTACAGTAGCTGAGTCCAATTAATTCAATAATATTAAATGTGGAAAATTTTCAGCTTTTAACGTTTCTCCATTATTTCGAATATATCCTCTTCGCTAACAGATAATTTATAGTACAATGTTCTCTCTGTTATTCTTCTTCTTGTAAATAACTTGATGCATTTCCTCATTCCAAAGGGTTCTCAATAAACTCATAATTATATTACTCTTCAGAATGAAGTAATAAACCAAGTTATTTGATAAATTCCTCAAACAGTAAAATTTATGTGACCAATCGACTAAAGATCTTTATGGCCCCCCAATTCAATCTCAAATTATCGTCTAAGAGCGCAGAAAACAATTTCTGTCCAGTTCAATATTATACCTACTATCCTGGGGATTTATCGGCATATTACAGTAGGACAAACATATATTTTATCTATCATTGATCAAGTTCTGACATCTCGAAGGCCTGCTTTGAATCAATTCAATATAATTACCGGCTTTATGATCAAGTTCGGAAACTGATAAGATATTATTATATTATATTATTATGGAGTACGATTTCAGAAATGAAAGAAAAATAATTTTTCATTTTCCTTTTCATCTCTGAATTTGTATTTAAAATTTGCTGGAGGTCTCATCGTATCAGAAAGAACTGTTTACATTGCATTCCTACAGTAGCTGAGTCCAATTAATTCAAGAATATTAATGTGAAAATTTTTCAGCTTTTAACGGTGCTTCATTATTTCGAAATTATCCTCATCGCTAACAGAGGATTTTATAGTACAATGTTCTCTCTGCTATCTTCTTCTTGTAAATAACTTGATGCATTTCCTCATTCCAAAAGGTTCTCAATAAACTCATAATTATATTATACTCTTCAGAATGAAGATAAACCAAGTTATTTGATAAATTCCTCTAATAGTAAAATTTATGTGACCAATCGACTAAAGATCTTTTATGGCCCCCCAATTCAATCTCAAATTATCGTCTAAGAGCGCAGGAAACAATTTTCTGTCCAGTTCAATATTATTCCTACTATCCTGGGGATTTATCGGCATATTACAGTAGGACCAACATATATTTTATCTATCATTGATCAAGTTATGACATCTCGAAGGCCTGCTTGAATTAATTCAACATAATTACCGGCTTATGATCCAAGTTCGGAAACTGATAAGATATTATTATATTATATATTATGGAGTACGATTTCAGACATGAAAGAAAAATGATTTTTCATTTTCCTTTTATCTCTGAATTTGTATTTAAAATTTGCTGCAGGTCATCGTATCAGAAAGAACTGTTTACATTTCATTCCTACAGTAGCTGAGTCCAATTAATTCAAGAATATTAAATGTGGAAATTCAGCTTTTAACGTTTCTCCATTATTTCGAAATTATCCTCTTCGCTAACAGAGAATTATATAGTACATGTTCTCTCTGTTATTCTCTTCTTGTAAATAAAATGATGCATTTCCTCATTCCAAAGGATTCTCAATAAACTCTAAATTATATTATACTCTTCAGAATGAAGCAATAAACCAAAGTTATTTGATAAATTCCTCTAACAGTAAAATTTATGTGACCAATCGACTAAAGATCTTTTATGGCCCCCCAATTCAATCTCAAATTATCGTCTAAGAGCGCAGGAAACAATTTTCTGTCCAGTTCAATATTATTCCGACTATCCTGGGGATTTATCGGCATATTACAGTAGGACCAAACATATATTTTATCTATCATTGATCAAGTTATGACATCTCGAAGGCCTGCTTGAATTAATTCAACATAATAACGGGTTTATTGTCCAAGTTCGGAAACTGATAAGATATTATTACGTGAGATATATGTGGAATTTGAGAAAGTCGAATTTCTAGAGGAGTTCCGGATACATTGTTATCGTAGATGGTAATTCCAGTATGCCACACGCAGAATGGAAATTCTCTCCTGAATATTAATCATTATTTTCTGTCTTTGGACTCTTCGACGTCGAGGGGTTATACAGGGTGTTACATAATAGTGTGTCACGACTTCAGGGGGTAGAACTACATGTAATTTGAGAAAAAAAGTGCATGTGAACATAGGTCCGTGAAAGCTTCGTTACGGAGCTACAGGGTGTTGAACTTTCTGAAAAAATTTTTTTTCTTCATAACTCCTGCAGTTTTTGAGATATTCAGTCCAAATTTGGAAGGCGAGGTATTTTCAACAGTCTCTATCATTGCATGTCCTGAATCTTAACTAGATTTTACAGGGTGTCTTCTTTTCCGGAACTCCATGTCTTCTTTTTTCCTCTCAAACTTTTTCGCGGTACGCCTCTGATCAGCGTGAAATCAATTTTTGATATCTTCCTTCAATTTGAAACTTTTTTGACTCCTGTAATTTTTTGTATCTCTTACCGTTTTCCAGTAAAAAAATATTGAACGATTGAATGTTATTTGCTAAATAAAGAAAATTATAGAAATACTGGATAGGTATGACCAAAATTGCTTCTTTTGATAGCTCGTCATCGGAGATTAACGTAAGCTTATTCAATATCAAATACACATCGTTCATTCATTTTTATTCGAAAACGGTTAGAGTACGACCAAATTACATGAATTCAAAAAAGTTTCTAAATTGACACGAATATATCAAAAATTGATTTTACGCTGATCAGTTGCGGACCGCAAAAAAGTTTGAGAGGAAAAAAAAGAGACATGGCTCTGAAAGAAAAACCCTGTGAAGTCAAGTTAATATTCAGGACGTGCAATGATGGGGTTGGTTGTTGAAAATAGCTCGATTCAAATTTTTAATGAATATCTCAAAAACTGCAGGAGGTACACAGAAAGAAACAATTGGTTACATTAACTAAGTATTCTTAACTATCACCAAATAGTGATTGAAATATGGCTTATTAAACATTTGCTATGGAGAAACAAATTATTTGTTTACAACTTGGTGAATAAAGACTCATACATGGTTATCTTATATTTATTCCATCATAATAGTCATTGTTGATAATAATTGAACATTTGATTTATATAATGAATGTATCATAAGTATGAATAAAGACTTATTCAAGGTTATTTCTGTTTATTCCATCATAATATTCATTGGTTGATAATAAGTAAACATCTTGCTTTACATAATAAATGCATCATAAGTATGAATAAATACTTATTTATTATTCGTATATGCTTGTTCATAAGTACAACATGAAAACAATTAATAATTATTAATAACAAATATTTTGTTTGCTGGAATTACTCATTTTATTTTGTGAGATATTTTGTGAGGATTATTTGAGAATTGATCAACTGCTAATAAATGTTTTATTTATGAGAGCCGTTATATATTTTCACCTCCAGATATGAAACAGACGGATAACTTCAACTGATATTAGTTAGTTATCCGTCAGTTTGATATCTGGATGTGAAAATACTAGCTCTCATAAATAAAACATTTATTGGTAGACAAATTATTCCCGAATAATCCTAACCAAATATTTTCTCACAGAAAAAACAAAACTCAATGAATATATTATAGTTATACCAGCAGACAAAATATTTCATTAATAATGATGAAACCTGCAATAAAATTAAACTGTCCATTTTAGTTTTCAATGGCCTGAGGAAAATCAGAAAAACAATGTATCTTTCATTCAATAAATATATTTCACATAAAAAACAAAAATACATACATATAATAAATCATATAACAAAAACAATTCCACTATTTTGTGGTTTAATATATAATTGTAAGTGTAATAACATTAACAAAGTAATAAAATATAAACTCTCTCATTCTTTATAATTTTCTTCTGGACTTAAAGATTAATTAGTAATTTATGAAAAATTTTTACTTAAAAAATATCACTGTTTAACGTATGTGCATTTGAAGATGAAAATTACGAGACGAGGAAAGGCATGATTTTGGAATATAAATACATATTTGAATTTTCGTATTATTACTCACCTGCTCAAATTACTGTTGGTTTTTGAAGCATTGAAACTTGAAGTGTTATTGTCCAGAGGAGTTTCAACTGTCCCAACACTGCCAGAAGGAGATATTCTGAAATGGATACATATATTACTTAAAATCAGTAATTTCTTATATTTATTGATATTGCTTACAGTGTATCCAATAAATTTTTACTCTTCAATTTAGCCTGATTTGAACTCTAGTTCCCATACAGGGCACTAACTGTTTGAAATCAGCGTCATTTTCCGAAACCTCCTTCAGGAGTTTCAAATTCGTTATTCCATTTTCTGAAAAATTGTTTATTATTCACACCAGCAAATATCAATTATAAAATAAGAGAAACATTTTTATAGTAGAATTTTTCACTATAAATTCATAAGCCAAGGTGAGGTACTTACGTTCAAAATCTCTCAGCATCTCCTGGGTAACGCCACATTCCGCAAGGAAGAACGGAAAAACTTCCATTTTTTTGTTACACTCACAACAATTACAAACAGCCGCACAGCAAGACGCTAACCGTCAGGAACAAAATTATTCTGGAAACTGAAACCGTTGGCACTTGGCAGACCGTTGGCGTTACAAAATATTGTGGTTTGATTGGAGTTCCGATCCTGATGTAAAGGCTATTCGCTGGGACTTGTCTGTACAGGAATTTACGCTCAGACAAATAAAATTTATTATCATTTATTATCGTAGATTTATTAAAACAAATGATCTATTAAAATCATAACCCTAATAATAATAAACATATTAACAAAGATTTATTAACAGATAATTCTACATTTATTGATAATGACCAAATAATATTGATTGGAAACCAAATTTATTGATAAATATATTTCAATCTCTGTAATAAATAACTTATTTATAATAAAATTATTTTGTTTGAATTCAGTAGAACAAAATCGTTTGTTTTTAGTGTAGGGTGAAAATTACGTCCGTCATTGCGACGGACAGTTGTCAATCGTACGAGGAGTCCGTCATTGATAAGCGTCCGTCAAAGTGTCCGTCAAACTCAAAATCTGAATTTAAACTGTTAAAATCAGAGAAAATTTCTTTTTCCGTCGATCTCAAATTGAAGGGTGATATGTGTACGAAATTGATCATTAATGACCCAATCAATGCTCAATTTATGCTATTTTAATGTGCAATCCTCATGGCAACCGTACACAAAGTATTCAGAAACACCACTTATTCACAGAGTATTTAGAAACACTACTTATTTCAAACAAGAATTTATACACAATTCATGTTGAGATCGTCGAAAAAATCTTGTCATCTTTGGTGGACCTAAAAAAAAGGTCATCAATACCAACGAATCCTTTTTTTTTTGGTTGTCCGTCATTGAACAATGATTGATCTGGTCAGCCTATTTTAGTGAATATTAAAAAATGTTACTAAAAGTTTTAATAAATGAGCCATATTTGTTGTGAATCTTATTGAATAATTTTCACCAAATTTGGCCAGTAACAAATATTTTATAACTATAACTGAGAATTTTCTTTCAGTGTATGAAGAAAACTTTTTTTTTTTGGAAATTACAAATTTTTTAGGCTCCATAACGAAGCCTTTGCGGACCCATGGTTATATGGACTTTTTTTCTTGAAATTATACGTAGATTCATTCCCTCAAGTTGTGACATACTATTATGTAACACCTTGTATACACACTGTCTGGACTCTTGGATCACCTTTTGATTTTCAAATTATCACCATTATCATGAGTCGAAAAGTATATTGCAAAGTATATTCAATTATGTTATGTGATCAATGTAATACAGCATTTGATTCCAACTAAATAAGAAAAAAAATAAGACAACAATTGCGCATAATACAATTATTTCCAGAATTTTTAGTCGCTCTAGTATTCCGAGCTTCTCTAAAATCTTTTTGATTGACTATCCCTTCGTAAAAATAATCTCAAATGTTCAGAAAAAGGTAGGTTAGGCAGAATACTATTATCGTGGCATTCTGTCCAATGCATACGTTCTCAAAAATGAATTTGAAGCACGTTGCATGCAATATTGGTTCCCAAAAAATTATATTCATCTTTTCTTATCGAATAATTTTGATTGATCTAAATATAGTACATGCCTGAAGATGACCCTATTTTTGGGAGGGTTGAAACAAATGTAGCCTTCTCAATCAAGAAAATCACATGTTTGCGATTTCGAACTTTATTTTTGAGACGTACTTAAAATCTTCGCTTATTATTCCCACTAGTTTGGCCATATTTTTTGTGCGTGTAGTAAAGCGCTCTTTGAGGGATCTTCAAAAATTATTGCACGATTCATTGCTTCTAATCATTATTGGAAAGCTTAATGGTATAGTGTTTATTAAAGATCATTTTCCCAATAACAAAATTCTATTTCAACAGTAACGATAAGTTCTGCATATCTAAAACTTATTGAATAATTTCACTATGTATACATATCAAATATCATGGAATATCAAAATGGATTACTAATAATATGTTATTTCCCTAATTAGTAAATACTTATCAAATTGAGCACGAGATTCAGCTTGCGACCACTCCATCATCGAATAAACTAATGGTTATTAGTCAAGACCAATGCTAATATTAGATTGAATCAACTATTCAATGTGTTAATTCATATCACAGGTCATCAGAAAATGTCAGTTGTCATATTGAATAATTTGATGTACGGATGTTTATATAGATGGATATTAGTGGAATTGGATAATCAGATGATGTATCACAAATAAACAGTGTATAATATGTATTTACAATAATATACACGGTGTTCAGCGAGATAGTGGTTCTCACACCTTGATGACAAATTGGGACATCAATTAGTGAACTTTGTAACTACACTGAACAAAAAGTAAACGTAAATTTAATTTCAAGACAGTTTAGATAATTTCTAATTGAATGTAGGTCTGAAAAGTTATGTTTCCAAGATACAGCGTATTAAGTTTTACTTAAAACCCGGCTGGGAAGAATTAGTTCGCTACGGATATATTTTAAAGTAACAATTATTCTTCAATTCTTCAATTTCTTTTGCTTTTTTCAAGTTTCGGGTGCCGTTTTCATGTCAAAACTGAAACATCTATAACGTAGGGTCGCTTCTACATAATTTGTCTTGACGAATACGAGTTAAAACGTTTTGTCCGCGACTTTTGAATAATCCACCCATCTTGAGTATGTTTGCACGGTCATAATAACAGCCATTAATCACGAGTGAATAATGAGTTATCATTCACTGCTAGCAGATTCACCATAGACTCATCTTTGATATTAAATTTTTTGAATTGATTCAGCATTCTAAAGTACTTCAACTAACAAATAGGGGTTTACCTCGTCAATCTAGGGCCAAGTCTACTATTAATACATTGATTAGAGAATTTTCATCACAAAATATACAATGAAAATTTCTCCAAAAATGTATCATGTGTCAACTTGACTTTTTACACACTTGTGATAGAAAGTTTTGTCACGATCGCAAAATTTTAAAATCTTCAAGAAATATATTCAGTAGTCGTGGATAAAGTACAGTATGCTACTCGCGTATAAAAGCTATTATTCACTCGGTGATTTGGGCCATTCGCCTACGGCTCGTATCCTAAAATACAACTCGTGAATAATATCTATCAGTATACGCTCGTTGCATAATATTCTTTATTTTTCTCACATAAAAACAGCGCCACAACACGAAAAACAGCAGAAGAGATTGTTATTCAAAAATGGATGAAGCATTCAAAAATAATCGTAAGTTCAAAATATCTGAGCGAAATACTAATTTTTCAGTCAGTTTCCAAGTAAAAATTTAACACCTTGTATCTTGAAAACAAAACATTTTTCGGAGGATTTATTCACCTTCTTATGTTGATCGCATGAATTCTGGAACGTCCTGTGTGTACCTATATAATTTAAAACCCGAAATATCATGCCATGTTGGACCAGAAAATGTAAAAAGTAATTTTGGATTGTATCTCACCCATGTATTCATCAGAATCCAAAATACTTACTAATGTTATATAATCATCCATATTTGTTTGAAACGAATATACTAGCATAAATGTTACCAATTACCAACAAAAAACACCATGTATACGTAAATAATATGTCCCTCTTTTACGATGGCGTTACATAGATCGTTGAACGAAATTTATCATGAATCAGATAATCGTAATAAAGAGCTTTTACGGGCATATTATGGTATAAACTACCTGAAACTTGGTCTTATTCTGATGGAAATGAATAGCGTTTTGAGTATTCCAGTTTACACGGCAAATGAATGCAATGGGTTGTTACCATACGTAATTTTGTAAGGGTTTGTCAACGTAGCTTTTATCCTGTCATTTTGAACCATTGGGTTGAGAGACATTTTCTAAACATTTCTAGCTAATTCTGACTTCTTCGTTCATCAGTTTATGATATGCTTTCAACTAAAATTCAACATATACACCGTTCACGAAAGTTTGAGCTGTCGGTTGGCCATGGAAATTTGGCATATTGCACTGTGTATATTGAAATTTTAGGTTATGTTGTTTATTTTCTTGTCAGAATGATACGCAATGTTGTAAATATTGCATAGAGTTCTCGGATAACACGAAAGCTCGTCGAATAGGCCGGGTACATTCGGCAACGTTGACTTTATTTTACGTTATGACAGCAAACACTGCCAACTTCAGATAAATGAACAAACGCCTACTATGCGCTCAAACTTTCGTTAACGAACCATAGCTATAACTCTGTCTGCAATGAAATAGATATTTGAACGAATGAATCTTCAAGGTAAGTTTGAAAGATAAAAAAAATTTCAATTTATAAATGATGAAAGCAGACTTGTTGTCTGCATAGTCAGTTTTGAATTGTCAGTTTATTTCAGAATTATTAAGTTGATAAAAGCTTCTGCTCAAACTCCTGTATACAGGGTGTCTACTTTCAAAGTGGACCAACTACAAGGGGCGATTATACGAGTGAGTTGCAATAAAAAATGTCATATAACACATGGTCGAGATGTTGACCTCTATTCTTCAATTTAACATTTCTTGATTTTACGAAATATTTCGGGATTTTCTCCAAAATGATCATTATTCAGTTTTCCCTGAAGTCTCAGTTTCCCTGAACATATTCGGAAAGGGCAATAAATTTCCTACAATATAAGAGAGTCTGTGTGCAGAAAAAACTCTTATTTTGAGAGTGGTAAGGAGATGAATATCACGATTCTGAAGTTAACGAAATTAGTCCTATTTTTCAATGGGGTTTTCGATGAATTATCGATTGATATGTACACGTTTTCTTTCAGTAAAAAATACCTCATTTAGTGTACTTTTGAATGACATATCAACTTTTGTGCTAGCTACTCATTCGTTCATCTCCACCATAATATCATGGTTAACTTGATAACAACGAAAAAGTCCGAACCTAATTTTGCTATATTTTGAAGCCCTTCGTGATTGAATCTCAATCTAATTTACCTAATATTATTCCTATTTATCATGAGTTCTCATATTGAAACGTTGGTGTTCGTTCTTAAATAAAAAAAAACCATTCAACGTAACCTCACAATATGTCATTCGATAATGCTTCCGATAACTCGTCGAGTTCTCGTAAATAGTTAACGATTCTATAAGCTACAGATTCCTTGAAGCTGTCCAGAATTGAAATTTTCCTGTAAGCTTATGAAAAAATACAGATTGGCTTCCAGATGAAAGCAGAATACCACCATAAAATGTGATAAAGTTCGAAATAGCCAGCTGTCGCAAACAGTCGATCAAAAAGAAATGTATCACTTTAATGTCTTCGCCATAATGTTGGCGAAAATAAATTGAAACATCCCTCGAGTGTCTATGGAACTGTACAGCAGTGGAATTCTCGTTAATTCTGAGATGAAAAATATTCCCCAGGAGTCGCCCAGACTACATATCTCGCGAAAGAAAAATTATATCGCATAAAAGGAGGTGTTCCCCTGGTGAACATAAAAGTGATCTATATGGATAATTAGTTTTAAACTATGGAAAATATTTCTGAGGGAAATGACGTTTTCAGTTTATTAAACATACGAAACCGGCTCAAGTCGATGTTGCCTCGCGAGTGTCTTTATTGAGGGAATGGTGTTTATATGGGACAGAAAACTATACAATCGAATAGCGTGTTGATAACACAACATAAAAGAACCAGCCGGACTGCACTTCATTATTTTATTTGTATTAAATAATAATTTTGTTCACTGAACTTATTTAGATACTTGGATGCCATAGGGCAGAGCCTAGTTTTCAATTTATTAAGATTACTATAACAATCTTTACACTATTAAAGCGTTCTTACGACTCGATTACGACTAACTGTGAAAAGAAAAAAGGAACTAGCAGCGCTGGCACGCATATGTGGTGCGCCGCGCAGGCGCATATGATGGCGGTTAGATTTGAATTTAAAATTTAATCTTGTTGAGACATGTCTCCAACATAGCGGTTCAAAAATACGGAAAAACATAGGTACACAGTCTCTGATTCCACAAGAAACATGTTTTGGCTTGACCAATTTTTGTCGATTCCACTGTTGAGAAACAATTGAAAAACAAATTTCAGTTACAGTTGTGTTTGGTCATGACTTAGCGATAATTTAAGGTCATCAAATAATAACTAATATTATCGACAAAAACACCCAAACTTGGAAACTTTTACCCCTTTTTTTGGGGTAGCGCCCATTTTAAATTACTTTCTTTATTTTCGTTGACCCTTCCAAATACATATATTCGATTTCTTTGACATAAAGGTCCTACAGATGTGAAAAAAATGTTGTTTGAACGATAATACTACCACTTTCATTGAAGTTTAACAATATAAAAACATTCAACTTGAAAACGCCATAAAAAATTCTTAAAAAAGTTCATAGTAAAAATATGTACTGATTTTCTTAGTAATCCGCATAGTAAAGGAATAGCCACATTGAAGTATAATTTTTTCAAATGGTTCAACACGCAAAGATATTAGCTACAGAACAACACTCACATCATATCTGGTGTAACATAATGAGAGATATTGCTTCTCGAACATGATCACTACGCGAGCAAAAAAGACACAAGAAAGGTCGTCATGAAGGCTACTGCCTGTCTACAGAGCAGAGGCGGCCATTTTGAGCAATTTTTATGATTAATTTGTTTGTTTGATCATTGAAAATTATGAAAAGTAGAGTACTGAGTTTTTTTTATCAATTTTCATAAGGGTCATGTTCGAACAGCAATAACTCTCAAATTATGTAACTTACAGAAATAATGTGAGTGTTGTTTTTTAGCTTGTGTCCTTGCGTGTTAAATCATTGAAAAAAATATACTTCAATGTGCTAGTTCTTATACTATTGCGGATTTACTGAGAAAATCAGTACATATTTTCACTATGAACTGTTTTTAAGAATTTTTATGGCGTTTTCAAGTTGAGTGTTTTCATATTGTTATACTTCAATGAAAGGTGGTGGTATCATCTTTCAAAAAACATTTTTTTCACATCTGTAGGACCTTTATGTCCAAAGAAATCGATATTATTGGGGGGTCAACGAAATAAAAAAGTAAATTTAAATGGGGGCTACTCCAAAACTAAGGGGTAAACTTTCAAGTTTGGTGTTTTTGTCGATAATATTAGGTATATTTGATGACCTTAATTATCGCTAAATCATGACCAAACACCTGTATATCGCAAAGAATCCCATAGAATTTATTTTAAGGATATAGTTTTTGAGCGCTCATTCTACTTAAACGAGTGCTATATCGTTTGGCTCAAATTTTCGAATTTTGTATCGAAAAAGTAGGACGAGCGCTATATCGTTTTACTCAAATTTTTCGAATTTTGTGCCGAAAATGATCTCAAACGATAGGGCTAGTCTCCCTGATGACGAATAAGTGGTCAAATTCAATTCCATCCATTTGTTAGCACGATAACTTTCGAAGGGATTGTTCTAGCTAGAGACTCGGCTGAGTTCGTTAAATATAGCCAAATCGTACAGAGTGTTCCATAATATAGCCATTCAAATTTTTGTTCCTCAATATCTCAGACAAAACGAAACCAATCGAAATGAAAATTTTGCGGCCACATGCAAAATGATCATAATAAGCCTCGTGCAAAATTGGTGGCAATAGTGAGGACAGAACCATAGAAAATTCAATTGGAATACTGAAAAGAAGAAACTTCATATTTCCATAACAAGATATTCGAGTAAAGTGAAATTCATTTTGTAAATGTACATCGATACACTGAACATTCGTACAAAATTTCAAGAAGATCGTATTATCTGAACCATAAAAAATTGTATCGGAATATTGAAAAGAAGAATCTATATATTTCCATAACAGTATATCTGATAGGAGTGAAATTCATTTGGTGCATGGAGATTGAAATACTGAATGTTAATGCAAAATTTAAGAGGATCGCATTATCAGAACCATAGAATTTAATTTTATTTATTATCAAATTTTATATATTTCAGTTTTTGCCTTATTTGCAGAATATCATTCCTATACCAAATTTTGGAGTACTTTATAGCCTCATTGCCCCACCCATAACAGCCGCTCATGGTTTTCTTAATTTTTTTTATTCATTAATGAAATGAATATTCCCAACATAAAATATTTTCCATATTCGGAGATTCATGAAACATCTTGTATATGCCATTAAAAACATAAGAAACATCCAGTGACCCCGTTCGTAAAGCCTTGAAAAACTGCGCCAATCAGCGTAAAAAATTGGCAACGCTTTCCTTTCCAATTCTGTCAGATCCTGAAGGAGCATTCAGGCGATAGATGCCTCGGAATCCTCCAGGATAAGTGCGTACTGCGAACGGTGATTATTCATTCGGACGCACAGATATAAAACTCCCAATCTTTTATACATCTTCTCTATTCAATAGGACTTTAATCTGACGCCTAGATATATAGCAGTTGCTCCAGGCTAATTCTACACTCGGTGGATCTTTGCGAGGCACAAAAGATGTGTGAGACGTAGACGGAGTGGATGACTTTCCACAATAATCAGAAATTCTATTGGAATACTCGAAACGTGATTCAAGAGAGTTATAGGAGTCACTTCGGAAGGTACGAGATAAGAAAAAGTCTTGTTTGCTCTGTCTTGCGTGACGTTCATCCTCAAGAGCTCGCCCAGATTGATAGAATCTTGGAAGGTTGGGATGGAAAAGGTGAAAGAAACCATTTGGTTTCACACTTTCATAATGCTGATTTCGGGAAAAAATCAGATCTCTTACGGAGTAAGAAAGACGCCTTTGAATAATATTTCAAGCCAATATGTATCTGCACATAAATCATAATCTAGTTTTCTTGTAGTCTCATCAAATCTGGAATGTTTGTTTATTGGATTTTTATCGAAATAAAATTATACGGGTGAAAAAATGTTCAATAATAAACATGACCTTAAAATCCCTTTTTTTTGAGTAGGAACTTTATGAGAATTGAAAGGAAAATGTTGTGTGTGATTAATGAATCCATTTGAAATGCCGGATGTCCAGAAAATGTTCAGATTGAAAAACCAGTGTACTATAAACTTAATAAATGTTCTACAGCAATTTTAAACAAAAAATAAATGTATTTTTAAATTTAAATCAAAACCATTTACTCATAATACATAAAATTCCATGATCAAATCTTACGATTGAAGGTTATGTTTTTCGATGAGTAGTTCAAAAGTGACTCTGTAAATAAAAAAAATACAGAAACCATTCCAGAATTGCATTATTAACGAATCTGTAATTCGGCCAGTTACAGATCAATCGTACGCTACAGTATCGTTACTTACAGATAAAAAGCAGAATATCACTATTAGCGTCCTTGTTCCCAGGAAAACAACGTAGGCACCATCGTTTTTTTCCCAACTGTCTGTTATATTTGAATTTTTTGTGGAAAATGGTCTCAGGATACCATATTTAAAATCTTCGAACGCAAAAAGCTTATTCTTGACAGAACCGTCATAAACTTACTTGATTCTGAATAATAATAATATAACATTTCAATATTAACTAACTTGATTCTAACATTTCTCCCGCCCACGCAAAAGTACCTTCTGAATATTGAGATCAGTGATCTAATTCTAGCCTACATATTTTGTGCACAGGTCACTTTAATTCTCCTGCAGATGTCCTAATATCCACAACTCTTATACGGCCATCTATTCCAGAGTACGTATTTTTAATTTTGACCTAATCGCCATTGAGATCGAGGAATATCTACTCGACAATTAAAACTAAATCTCCAATCTCAATTGATTTATGGTCATTAGTCCACTTATTTCTTTTCGTCAACGTTGGCAAATATTCTTTAATCCAACGTTTCCAAAAACATTCCGTCATGAATATAACTTTTTTCGTCAAAAGCATCAGCCTAATGATGACCGACATCCATTTGATCTACCATAATGATGTCTATCCAATGAACTACTTTTTCTACAGGATCGGACACCACGATTCGATTCGAGTTTGTCCAAACCGACGAAGGCACGCAATTTCATTAGCGCTTTTCAATGGATTGTGCTTCGTTGAAAACTTTCGTTTTCACCTTTGTTTCAATTCACAGATTTTTTTTTAATCTTCATTCCATTGTCCATAATTATAAAGAGTATCCACCATGTTTCCATTTGAAAAATCCACAATGTCGTGTACAAGACATGATATATAAATAACATAACCACTAGAGTGAATTATCCTACCATGCACTAACAGTTCGTTAAAATTATGACGTTTGAAGGAAAGTTGCGTTTGTTACAACTGCATACCCAATGAAAAAAATGGTGCCTCGCGTTGGCGCCAATCTCTTGCGTTCAGACAAACTACGTAAAACCCCGTGTGATTTTCGTGGTATGCTCAACTGAAATAATGGTATTCATTAGACATTCACATTACCTGAAAATCCTGGCGATCCTCATAAATTAACGTCAAAAGCATCAGCCTAATGATGCCCGACATCCATTTGATCTACCAATAATGATGTCTATCCGATGAACTACTTTTTCTACAGGATCGGACACCACGATTCGATTCCAGTTCGCCCAAACCAACGAAGGCACGCAATTTCATTAGCGCTTTTCAATGGACCTGTCCTCCGTTGGAAAGTTTCGTTTTCACGGAGGATTAACTGTAATTTATTAACGCTATAAATTCGAGCAACGACCGTACTTTCCGGTAGGTGGGGCTAATAAGCTCCGCGAAATCTGATACTTTTTCTGACGTTTTCTCTATGCCTAAGCGTTTAATTTTCAACCATATTAAACACAACTTGCGCGCGAGCATTATGATCTGGAGTCTCACCTCCACCTGGTTCTTGGTGGTCATAAATCTAGACCATCTTGTTATTATTTTCTGGAGGACGTTACTTTGGCCGCTTTTCGAAGGGGATGCTAGAGCTGTTTTTTCTTTAGAGGGTGTAATTTGGCGACATTCGATAATGTGTGAGATTCCAATGAATACGATGAAAGTTGTGTGGTCTGCTTGGAGTTTGTGTGAAAATTAAACATTTGGGGAATCTTTCTCTTTTCATCATTTTCTTTTTGTTAAATTGTCAGTGAGGATTCATAAATTATTCTAACTAAGATAAAAACGCTTTTCGGATTTTGCAGTTTTTAAATTCCGGAGAAACTTCTTCAAATGATTAATTCCCGAAGGATTTCTGCAGAGTGCTTATCTTTCAGTTTTTTTTTGATCTTTTGTTCTACTTAAACGAATGCTTTGTTTTGCCCAAATGCTGTGATTTTTGAATTTCGAGCCAGAAATTGTTTCGAGAGATAAGGTTCTACTCCCTGATGACGAATTCATGGTCAAATTCAATTCTGCCCGTTAGCACTATAACTTTCAAGGAATTGCCCCAGAGAATTGAGATTTTCAGGCTGAGTTCGGCTCCAAAATGGCTCGGCTAAGTTCGCTAAGCAGCCAAATAATACAGAGCGTTCCAAAAAATATGTTCATTCAAAATGATGTTCCTCAATATCTCAGACAAAACGAAACCAATTGAAATGAAATGTTGCATGTTGCATTTTGTGCATGAAGACTAATATACATATTGTTCATGCAAATTTGTGTAGTCATTGTGTTAACAGCAGCATAAAAAATTTAATCGGAGTATTGAAAAGAAGAATCTTTATATTTTCATAGCAGGACATCCGATTCGAGTTAAATTCATAATGTGAATTTAGACTGATATACTGAATGTTCATGCAAAATTTAAAAAGGATCACATAATCAGAACCATAGTGTTTAATTGTTTTAGTTATTTATTTTTCACATATTTTTTTTCTGAATAATTTCCAGAAATAATCGCGATTGTGCTTAGATTCTGCATTTATACTGTATATTTGGTATCAATCTTAACCTTTGTTATGATAACATCCTTAGGTAGGTTCGCCCATTAGGTGAACTTCTTCAAAGAGGCACAGGATCTCTGAATTTCCCATAGAAGTTAGATCATACTTACTAAATAAAAAAAAAAGGTGGTTCTAAGTGGAAGTCATACACCAAAAAGGGCATACCTAAATAATATGATACTATCATTGAATTTTCTGGAGCCCACAGGCTCTTATTGAAAATTTTTCATGACAACAGTTCCATATTTTAACATCTTTTGGAAGAAAATTATATTACATATGATTTGTTTGACAGGTTATTTCTTAATCAGAATTTCTTTCGTTCGTTATCCTTTTTTGAAATCCAGATCAAGCAATTTTTATACAGTGTGTTTGGTCACGAGTTAGCGATAATTTAAGGTCATCAAATATACCTAATATTATCGAAAAAAACACCCAAACTTGGAAGTTTACCCCCTTAGTTTTGGAGTAGCCCCCATTTCAAATTTACTTTTTCATTTGCGTTGGCCCTTCCAAATAATATAGATTTCTTTGGACATAAAGGTCTTACAGATGTGGAAAAAATGTTTTTTTAAAGATGATACTATTACCTTTCATTGAAGTATAACAATATAAGAACATGCAACTTGAAAACGCCATAAAAAATCCTTTAAAAAAGTTCATAGTAAAAATATGTACTGATTTTCTTAGTAAATCAGCAATAGTACAGGAACTAGCACATTGAGTATAATTTTTTTTCAATGATTTAACGCGCAAAGATATCAGCTACAAAACATCACTAACATCATATCTGTAAGTTACATAATTTGAGAGTTATTGCTGCTCGAACATGATCACTACGCGTGCAAAAGACACAAGACAGGTCGCCATGAAGGCCACTGCCTGTCTACAGAGCAGAGGCGGCCATTTTGAGCAATTTTTATGATCAATTTGTTTGTTTCATCATTGAAAATTATCTAAAGTACAGTACTGAGGTTTTTTCCATTTTATCAATTTTCATAAGTACATATTTTCACTATGAACTTTTTTAAAGAATTTTTTCATGGCGTTTTCAAGTTGAATGTTCTTATATTGTGATACTTCAATGAAAGGTGGTAGTATCATCTTTCAAAGAACCTTTTTTCACATTTGTAGGACCATTATGTCCAAAGAAATCGATATTATTTGAAAGGGTCAACGAAATAAAAAAGTAAATTTAAAATGGGAGCTACTCCAAAACTAAGGGGGTAAACTTCCAAGTTTGGGTGTTTTTGTCGATAATATTAGGTATATTTGATGACCTTAAATTATAGCTAACTCGTGACCAAACACACTGTATAAATTCCAAAAATATCGCTCAAGTATCTGTGTATAATTCTGACTTTGACGACACAAAAATTCAGTCAAGATCCTGAAGGATCTCAATCCCCTACATCATTCTTCCTGCCATAATATAGCGAAGAAAGTCCTGAAGTTCCTAAAACTCCTCATTCGTCTAAATAGATTTTCAATTTGGCCAATGCGATATTGTTTGATCTCCGAATCAGTACAACGTTGACGGGATATAATAATTTTGGTAAATATTGACTTTGCAGGACGAAGAAATGGAAAGCTTGAGAATGCAGGAATATATAACCATCCGCTCTGTTTGTCCTCCATTGTTTACTAGTTTGGATAGAAGGAAAATTCCATTTAGATCGCAGCAGATATTGTTTTCTGTTTGCCATACACAAATCTTTCGCAAAGGGGTGAAATACTGCGTTTGCCTTCACGTGGGCGTTACACATGAGGTTTGATTCATTTTTTCGATATGATATATATGTATTCGCGAAATCGAATTTTTTTCGAACTTTCTAATTGTTTTGTTGGATTGTAGGCGTATTCTTCAAACGAAAATAACATAAATCTGGGACCATTTGGAGCTGTAAACAATTCCTCACAATACTAGCTAAGTACAACAAACAAAATACATGATTTTTCTTGTATATTTCAATATTGAAGTCACAAGACTTTTATGTTTTTCCTCGTGTTATTTTCACACTGTCATAGTAACATTCATCATAAATTTTTTTCAGAATTATTACGATGTAATGTTTATTGAATGACAAAAATAAAAGATAGTCACATATCTATAGTCCGTTCACGAAAGGTTGAGCCGTCGGTTGGCCATGAAAATTTGGCATATTCCACTGTGTATGTTAAAATTTTAGGTTATGTTCTTCATTTCCTTGTCAGATTGATACGCAATGTTGTCAATATTGCATAGAGTTCTCTGATAACTAGAAAGCTCGTCGGACGAGGCCGGGTACATTCGGCAATGTTGACTTTATTTTACGTTTTTACAGCAAATACTGCCAACTTCAGATGAATAAACAAACGCTTACTAGGCGCTCAAACTTTCGTGAACGGACTATAATATGTATGCAATAGAGCACTCGTTTAAGTAGAACTAGCTCTCAATAGTATATTATGCACCTAGCGTATAATGATTGCTATTATTCGCGAGGTAAAGTTTAGGCAACGAGCCGTAGGCGAGTGGCCCAAATCACCGAGCGAATAATAGCCATTATACGCAAGTAGCATACTATACTTTATGCACGACTACTGAATAGATTTCTTGAAGATTTCAACATTTGTCGACCGCGACAAGACCCTTCTATAACATATGTGGAAAAAATCAAGTTGACTTATGAGAAATTTTTGGAGAACTATTCATTGCAAAAAATGCTTTAATTGATACAATAAAAGTAGATTTGGCCCTCGATGGACAAGGTATACCCATATTTGTTAGTTGCAGTACTTCTATGAAGCATCTGACAGCAGTGAATTATTTCCCATTTTATCACTTGTGATTAATGGATATCATTTTGGCCGAGCCCACAGACGTAAAATGTCTAGATTATATAGTGAATGAAAATATTTTTCAAAGCAACCCTCGAACACTCATCAATAAAAACACCAAGGCCACATCAAACCCTCCGCTTCGATCAGTAATCCCACAATTAGAACGCCGTAGGACATAATCACTTAATGCGTACCAGTTTGCGACGTCAAATACAATACGATTATGTCAACACGAATGACGGACATGGCGGAACACAAAACGACGTTATAAACTTCTTTTTAATTTCCGCATCAGTGGCAATGATCCATTGGTACAAACGGCATGCACGACCCCGAAGCGCGCGCGTTTCAATTAAAATTTATCGAGTCGCCTGGTGTCGGCCATTAACCAAATGAAATAGTTGTCTTATCGACCCCGTACAAGTGTTCCAGGCCGTATCTGGAGGTTACATCGAGTTATCCGCGACGATAAAAGTTGCAATCTTCTCCCTAATAGAAATATATGACTATTCGTATTCTGATGGGCTGCGTCGCGTCTGCCATGAAAATAACCCTGCGGGAATCCAGACGCCAGATTAGTGCCCTTCTAGCTTTGCACAATATGATATGATAGATGTTGGATCCGTAGTGATATTTCTTCTGGTAAAGACGAAACGTGTGCAGGAATACGAATAGATCTATTTGTCGATGTGATATTCTGAATTGTAGGGAATACTGTCTCGTCAGTTGTTGCGACTAATACTTTTGTTTCTGTTAGTTGGCAAATACCTTCGATATTTTAGTCGGGAGGAACACAACACAAATTTTTTCATTTCGAATTACCATTTACCGTATACTCCTGTTTCACGAATGGTGATCATCAAGGTTCCATTTTAGGACCTATATTATTATTCACTTATGATCATTTGATCACTTTAGTTAATAGTGTTGGCAAAATTTGTTAGTGGCACTTGTGAGTGGGTTAGATTGAAATAATTAAGACCATCAATGTCTCCCTAATAGAAATATATGACTATTCGTATTCTGATGGGCTGCGTCGCGTCTGCCATGAAAATAACCCTGCGGGAATCCAGACGCCAGATTAGTGCCCTTCTAGCTTTGCACAATATGATATGATAGATGTTGGATCCGTAGTGATATTTCTTCTGGTAAAGACGAAACGTGTGCAGAAATACGAATAGATCTATTTGTCGATGTGATATTCTCAAAAAAAATACGGTCTCGTCAGTTGTTGCGACTTATATTTTTGTTTCTATTGGTTGGCGAATAACTTCGATTTTTTAGTCGGAAGGGATACATAACACAAATTTTTTCATTTTGAATTAGCATTTACCATATACTCCTGTTGATCATCAAGGTGCCATTTTAGGACCTATAGACTTTATTCACTCATCATTTGATCACTTTAGTTAGAAGTGTTTGCAGAATTTGTTAGTGGCACTTGTGAGTGGGTTAGATTGAAATAATTAAGACCAGCAATGTAACCAATCTTCACCAGAATAGAAACTATGACTATTCGTATTCTGATGGGCTGCGTCGCGTCGGCCATGAAAATAACCCTTCGGGAATCCAGACGCCAGGTTAGTGCCCTTCTAGCTTTGCACAATATGATATGATAGATGTTGAACCCGTAGTGATATTTCTTTTGGTAAAGATGAAACGCGTACAGGAATACGAATAGATCTATTTGTCTATGTGATATTCTGAATTGTGGGGAATACTGTCTCGTCAGTTGTTGTGACTTATACTTTTGTTCCTGTTAGTTGGCAAATACCTTCGATATTTTAGTTGGAAGGGATACATAATAAACATTTTTCGTTTCGAATTACCATTTACCATATACTCCCGTTTCACGAATGGTGAGCATCAAGGTTCCATTTTAGGCCCTATATTCTTATTCAGTTATGACCATTCAATCATTTTAGTTAATAGTGTTGGCGAAATTTGTAAGTGGCACTTGTGAGTGGGATAGATTGAAATAATTAGGACCATCAATGTAACCAATCTTCTCGCTAATAGAAACGCGACGATAAAAGTTGCAATCGTCTCCCTAATAGAAACATATGACTATTCGTATTCTGATGGGCTGCGTCGCGTCGGCCATGAAAATAACCCTGCGGGAATCTAGACGTCAGATTAGTGCACTTCTAGCTTTGCACAATATGATATGATATAGATGTCGGATCCGTTGTGATATTTCTTCTGGTAAAGATGAAACGTGTGCAGGAATACGAATAGATCTATTTGTCGATGTATATTCTGAATTGTAGGGAATACTATCTCGTCAGTTATTAGTTGGCAAATACCTTCGATATTTTATTCGGAGGGATACATAACACAAATTTTTCATTTCGAATTACCATTTATCATATACTCCCGTTTCACGAATGGTGATCATCAAGGTTCCATTTTAGGACCTATATTCTTATTCACTTATGATCAGTTGATCACTTTAGTTAATAGTGTTGGCAACATTTGTTAGTGGCACTTGTGAGTGGATTGAAATAATTAGGACCATCAATGTAACCAATTTTCTCCCAAATAGAAACATTAATGACTATTCGTATTCTGCGGCGCGTTGGCCATGAAAATAACCCTGTGGAAATCCAGAAGCCAGATTAGTGCTCTTCTACCTTTTCACGATATGATATGATAGATGTTGAATCCGTAGTGATATTTTTTGGTAAAGATGAAATGTGTACTGGAATACGAATAGATCTATTCGCCGGTGCCATATTCGAAATTGTGGGGAATATTGTCAAGTTCGTGGTTTCAGTTGTTGCGACCGATAATATACTTTCTGGTGTTAGACGAATGCCTTATGTGTTTGAGTCGCAGTGAAAATATAACATAATTTTTGTCATTTCGAATGGAGGTATGCAGTGTCCTTCATATTTCGCGACTGGTGTTCTTCAAGGCTTAATTTTTGGCCCCATTTTGTTCTCTAGAAATCATTTTTTGAATGTTTTAGCTATCATTTGTGGTCAAAATTTCTTAGTGTTTCCTGTAAGTGAGTTTAGTCGAAACAATCAATACGATTAATGTTTGCAATAGTGTCTCTAACAAAAACATATGATTATTTGTATTCTGATGGGCTAAGGCGCTTCGGCCATGAAAATAACCCTGCAGAAATCCAGACGACAGATTAGTGTTCTTCTAGCTTTGCAGAATATGATATGAAAGATGTTGAACCCGTAGTGATATTTCTTTTGGTAAAGATAAAACGTGTACTGGAATACGAATAGATCTGTTTGTCGATGTAATATTCGAAATTGTGGTTTCAGTTGTTGCCACTGCCAGTAATTCTGGTCTTTCTGGTATTTGAAATTTCTTCAGTTTTCAGTTATTTTGTCTGTCGGAGATAGTATTCTTCAAGGTCTCGGGAAGTCTCTTGAGAATAATCAAAAACACCTCAGAATTGACAAGGATCGTGAAATGGTTTTCAATTTTGCCCACCACTACTTAAAAAATTCAAATTCATCCGAATCTCCAGTCCGACAAAAGTTGACGCCCTCGGCTTGACCGAGAAGGAACGAGAGAAATGTGCAGAATCCGTAGGGAACCAGTCCAACTTTCCCCATTCCAGACCATGAACATAATGACCCACTCCGCTTCGATTCCTACTTCCCAGTATCTTTACCTCTTCATGAATGGACTCAATTCCTGAAACACATAGAAACAAAACTTCGGCAATGGAATAGGTACCGGCTCGGAAACTCCAGTTCCGCGCTGCATAGTTTGAATATAATAGAACTTCAGAATTGGAATGCCGTCCTGTTCGTGTTGGCAAGCAGCTGGCGCGAAACTTTTTTCCAAGTTTGGAAGTTCGGCAAAAACGTTAGGAGCGGTCAACGATGTTAGGGACAGGGGTCAGTCTGCTCTAGCTGGCCGCTTCAGATTCGAGATGGCCGAAGTTGATTCTGCAGGTTTGCCTACGGGATACATTCAATCGACTGCCGTTTCCTGCTGACCGGCAGAAGTTTGCTGCAGTTTCTTTTCGTATTATTTTGTTATTGAACGGGTATTTTTCTGTTGGACGGCGGATGAGATGGGTACGATGGCTTATTAGTTCGTCTTCAGAATTGAAGAGAACTTGCAACTAAAGGAACAGTGTGCCATAGTTCTGCCCAAATGTCTGTAGATCCTATTATGGAGCCAAGTTTAGTTTAAATGACTCGGTTCGACTTATGGATGATGTCAAGAGAAATTCTGTCCGGTGTTGATTAGAAAACATGAATTGAGTTTATTTTAGGTGACATTGCCATCATATTCACTTCTTCTGTTCATCGTTTCGGCCGGAATTCGTCAGGATAACATTATGGACTATAAATTCTCGAAAAATTAACTTTCGTCATTCTTTGAATAGGTTTGTCATTTTTGACAGTCCTTAGAAACTGATATAAGCCGGGTTTCACAAAACTCGAATCAGCTTGATTATTGAAATGTCATCATTTCTGTGCAATTTTCAGTTGATTTTGACATAAACCATCGACTCAATTCAAAATCAACGATTTGATTGCCCGATCAAGATTCAAGATTTTCGATTATCGAAATGAATGTTCTTTCCTTTAATTTTCAACGCCTATGTTCAACCCTTTTCGATATTCTGAAAGCTTCACCCTATATCATCCTGTGGTGCTCATTCAAAGCATTTCAGACAAGGTTTGACTTATCAATATTTGAAATTGGGACTAGTTCTTTATGTTCTTTGGTTCGAACATTTAAGGGCTGTTTTTTTCTCCAATATAGGCTTTACTTTACTCACAAGGTCATTCATATATGAAGTCAGTTGATATCAAAAACATCTTTAGTCCATTCACGAAAGGTTGAGCCGTCGGTTGGCCATGGAAATTTGGCATATTCCACTGTGTATACTAAAATTTAAGATTATGTTCTTTATTTTCATGTTAGATTGATACGCAATGTTTTTAATATTGCATAGAGTTCTCTGATAACTCGCAAGCTCGTCGGACGAGGCCGGGTACATTCGGCAACGTTGACTTTATTTTACATTATGACAGCCAATACTGCTAACTTCAGATAAATAAACAAACGCCTACTATGCGCTCAAACTCTCATGAACGGACTGTAGGTTCCAATCATAAAAAGCAGCCAAAGAAAAATTAGATGAATTTTTGACTACTGAATAAACACAAAAGAGAGTTAAGTCACCGATTGTTTTATGAGAACTGCCAGAATTAAAATCATTTTCTGAGAGTTCGAAACATTTATATAGACCTCGTATATTAATGCGAGTTTTAATCGCCTCTTTCACTTTTCAAGTTAATAGACGAATCTTAATCGACTCCCCTCACAGACTGAAATATTACCATGTTTCCTCAGAGTATATAAAACTTGGTAAAACCGAATCAGTATGCAAAATATGCCGAAATTTATCATATCCCTAGCGATGTAACTTCCCACCAAAGTTTTTTATGTACTTTAGAACGCGTTTCTTCACCCCAAATACATTTTCCATACCTCGGGGCTTTGAAGCGATTAAAACCAAACAAAGTCTGGAACACTTACCACAGTTATTTTAAGCTCGGAATTTTATTACACTTTCGACGAAAACCAAATCCAAACTCGCGTAAAGTAGGAACGTAATGCCTTTTCAGGCGAGCTAAGTTTTGAACCACATATGTACCGCATATTGTTTTGTGGAAATGCGGTGGAATGTGGAGAACAGTGGTGTAGCCGCAGTTATTTCGACCATTTTCTGCGGATTGTATGGGGATGCAAGATATTGAATGATGCTTCTAGAGTTGAATTATTTTGTTATTGTTTTTTTTTCTTATGATATGAAGAATACCATACCTATATCGGGTGTCTTAGGGCGAATGGCCTGTTACATTATTAGGCAAACTTTTGATAGTAAAGATTTCAAATTTTGTGGATCGATATTTGGCCATGTAAGGTACATTTTTAGAATAATTTCACATTTCCAGTGTTGGCGGATGTACGACAATTTGGAAACACTTTGTGTGATCTCAGTAGAGTTCCATTTTTTCAGTCAGTTTTTAGTAAAACTCCAACACCCAGATATTTCTTGGAAACAATGCATTTTCAGACACACATTTACGGGAATCTTCGTTATTATATGATTGAGGAATCACTTTTTTTCATTTTTTTGGTGTAATTCAGATTACCTTGTATAAGCTTCTAAACTTTCTGTGATAATGTTCTATGACGTTGAGAAGGTTGAGGCGTCGGTTGACCATGGAAATTTGGCATATTTCACTGTGTATATTAAAATTTTAGGTTATGTTCTTTATTTTCTTTTCAGATTGATACGCATGTTGTCAATATTGCATAGAGTTCTCTGATAACTCGAAAGCTCGTCGGACGAGGCCGGGTACATTCGGCAACGTTAACTTTATTTTACGTTATGACAGCAAATACTGCCAATTTCAGATGAATAAACGAATGCCTACTATGCGTTCAAACTCTCGTGAACGGACTATACATAGTAGGTTCACGAAAGATTGAGCCATCGGTTGGCCATACTGAAATTTTAGATAATGTAGTTTTTTTTGTGACGGGAAAAAATGTGACATTTTATATCTCTTGACGGGTCACAAAATATGACTTTTCACGAAATTACTCTTTTCTCTGTCAAAAAAATGATTCTCTATGTAGCCGGGAAAAAAGTACTCACTTTTTCCCCGGGGAAAAAAGAAATTTCGTGAACAGTTATATTTCTTTCACTATTAAATGGTCGTTTTTCCTGTCACAGAAAAAAATTGTGTATTATACACGGGAAAAAATATTAGATTTTAGCTCTCGGCTTTTTGTCTCCCTCCGCTTCGCGTCGAGAGACAATATCACCTCGAGCTAAAATCTAATACTTTTTTCCCTTGTATAATAAATAACTATATTTTCTTGTCAGATTGATACGCAATGTTGGCAATATAACATAGAATTCTCTGACAACTCGCAAGCTCGTCTGACGGGGCCGGGTACATTTGGCAACGTTGACTTCATTTTACGTTATAACAGCAAATATTGCCAACTTCAGATAAATAAACAAACGCCTAATATGCGCTGAAACTTTCGTGAACGTACTATAGTTGACATCTGTGGATAGATTTCTGTTGTAATCATCATACGAATCAGGGGCTTTTCACATGTAGTCGTTCTTACTGAAAACACCATATTTCAAATTTTGTTATCCTGATGAATTCTGGTGTCATTTTGTTCATTCATGAATACATCTGCTGATTTTCCACCGCCTACGCCACTGCACAAACCTGAAAATATTAAACCCTATCCACCGAATAGCGACGGATTCATAAACAATGCCGGGATAAACATACAAACAAATAATCTGAAGAAGAACAGACTCACAGGAGAGAGCATCAACCTCATCGAAGCGAAGGGAGAATTTCGATAATCTGGCAACCTTCGCCTTTGATAATGTCGAGTTTGTTTTTAACATAAACATCGATGAGAGAGTATTCCGCGGGGTTCGAACCCCCGTCTCTTCATCCCGGATAAACATCTTATGTTTATGATGTTGAGTGGGTGTTAGGAAAATGTGTGACACTTAGCAGTTTTACATACTTGATGATATGAGAATATTGTAGGTGTAAAGTGGGTCTGAAAGAAATGGAATAACATTTTTTTTTGTGAATTTTCAATTGAATTGATATTTTCAGAAATGAAATCTAGGAGTTATAATTTGCAATATCAGCAAAGAAAAAAAATTAAGCCGAAAAAATGAAAGCAAATTTAATTGGAAGAGACTCACAAATATCGAACGGTATTTTTGAACCATCTCAAATTCAAATAGTACTTGTCGAAACATTACGGACAGCAATATAAATTTATCGCAAAAAATTTTGTGGAACTTTGACAGGATTCGATATCAGCTAGAAGGATATCTATACAGTATGTCTCTAAACAAATGCGAGGGACTTTGGGAGATGATTCCTCGATGAAAATAAGCAAGGGTAGTTCATATAATTTTTTTTTCTAAATCGACCCCCCTTCCAAGATACAGCGTTTGGAAGGCGATGACGAGTTGACAGTTTTTAATGAGGTGAATAATGAAAATTGAGCCCTCCAGGTGAATATTTCCCGGAATATTTCCATCACTAGCGCATTAAATGAATGCAAATAAACATCCGGGCAATTGAAGCAGAACAAACGGAGCACCATAGCCTGGATTTTGAGCTATTTTTTCATTGTTTCGTTGCCTTTTTTTTATACATTTTGGATTTTGCTCACTCAAAAATCGAAGAAAACGAAGATGCTATTACATTAACCAGGAAGGAAAAACAATGAACTTCATTATCTGGCTCAGAATCCTTTGGTGGTTTAGACAAATGCTCTTATTAGAAAGAGTTTTTTGGAAGATAAGCAGTTTTGAGGTATCTTCTGGGGATTAATCAATTCAAAAACTTCCTTCGGAATTTAGGTATAGATTGCCAGGTCGAAGAAGTATTTGAATCTCAGAAAGAATAAGTAACGCCTCCTCACTAGCTTTCTTACAAGAAATTCTGCATATGATCATAATTCACTTAGCACAAACTGAGGATTGTAGTTTCTGTAGGGAAGAGGATGAAACTCCTATTCACTTAATACTACAAGATATAGCAAAACGACTGCATTCACCTGCAAAAAAACCCTCCTTTAAGCTCTATCTGAAGGAGACACGCCTGAACATCCCGCAGGAATGTCACTACTTCCATCAAATCGATGTCGAATTATGTAGATTACAATCTTCCGTTTATATTTCATCTTCCCTCAGGAACATCATTCAAGGAAGGAGCATTCCAATCGTAAGGTGAATAATGAAAATTGAGCCCTCAAGGTTAATATTCCCGGAATATTTTCATCACCGTCGCATTAAATGGAAGCAAATAAACATCCGGGCTAAGGGTCCCCAACTTCAAGAGCGTTCACGCGATTGAAGCGGGACAAACGGAGCACTATAGTCTGAGTTTTGAGCCATTTTTCTTTGTTTCCTGATCTTCCTTCATACAAATTCGGTGTTTGCTCGTTCAAGAATCGAAGAAAATGAAGATGCTAGCACACTCACCAGAAAAAAAAACAATGAACTTCATTATCTGACTCAGAATCCTTTGGTGAATTAGACAAATGCTCTTATTAGAAAGGGTTTTTTGGAAAGGATAAAAAGAAAAAGAGAAGCAGTCTGGAGGCATCTTCTGCAGATTAATCAATTCAAAAACTTCCTTCGGAACTTAGGTATAGATTGCCAGGTCGAAGAAGTATTTGAATTTCAGTAAGAATAAGTAACGCCTCCTCATCAGCTCTCTTACAAGAAATTTTGCATATGATGATAATTGGCTTTGCAGAAACTGCGGATTGTTTATTCTGTAGAGAAGAGGAGGCAACTCCTATTCACTTAATCACAAAATACTACAAGATAAAGCAAAACGAATGGATTCACCTGCAAAAATTACCCTTCCTCAAGCAAGTCCTATCTGAAGGAGACACGCCTGAACATCCCCAGGAATGTCACTACTTCCATCATATCGATGTCGAATTATGTAGATTACAATCTTCCGTTCATATTTCATCTCCCCTCAGGAACATCATTCAAGGAAGGAGCATTCCAATTGTGATGGTGAATAATGAAAATTGAGCCCTCCAGGTTAATATTTCCCGGGATATTTTCATTACCGCCGCATTAAATGGAAGCAAATAAAACATTCGGGCTAAGGGTCCCCAACTTCAAGAGCGTTCACGTGATTGAAGTGAAGTACCACAGTCTGGGTTTTGAGCAATTTTCTCTTCGTTTCCTTGTCTTTCTTCATACATCTTGGGTTTTTTCGCACTCAAGAATCGAAGGAAACAAAGATGCTAACACACTTACCAGAACGGAAGAACAATGAACTTCATTATCTGGCTCAGAATCCTTTGGTGGTTTAGACAAATGCTCTTATTAGAAAGAGTTTTTTGGAAGAGAAGAAACTGAAAGAGAAGCAGTTTGGAGGGATCTTCTGGAGATTAATCAATTCAAAAACTTCCTTCGGAATTTAGGTATAGATTGCCAGGTCGAAGAAGTATTTGAATCTCAGAAAGAATAAGTAACGCCTCCTCACTAGCTTTCTTACAAGAAATTCTGCATATGATGATAATTGACTTTGCAGAAACTGAGGATTGTAGATTCTGTAGGGAAGAGGAGGAAACTCCTATTCACTTAATACTACAAGATATAGCAAAACGAATGCATTCACCTGCAAAAATAACCCTCTCTCAAGCTCTATCTGAAGGAGACACGCCTGAACATCCCACAGGAATGTCACTACTTCCATCAAATCGATGTCGAATTATGTAGATTACAATCTTCCGTTCATATTTCATCTCCCCTCAGGACCATCATTCAAGGAAGGAGCATTCCAATTGTGAGGTGAATAATGAAAATTGAGCTCTGCGGGTTAATATTTCCCGGAATATTTTCATCAGCGCCGCATTAAATGGAAGCAAATAAACATCCAAGCTAAGGGTCCCCACCTTCAAGAGCGTTCACGCGATTGAACTGGAACAAATGGAGCACAGTAGTCTGGGTTTTGAGCCATTTTTTCTTTATTTCCTTTTTTTCTTCATACACCTTGGGTTTTTGCCCACTCAAAAATCGAAAAAAACGAAGATGCTAACCTACTCACCAGAAAAAAAGAACAATGAACTTCATTATCTGGCTCAGAATCCTTTGGTGGTTTAGACAAATGCACTTATCAGAAAGAGTTTTTTGGAAGAGAAGAAACTGAAAGAGTTTGGAGGGATCTTCTGGAGATTAATCAATTCAAAAACTTCCTTCGGAATCTAGGTATAGATTGCCAGGTCGAAGAAGTATTTGAATCTCAGAAAGAATAAGTAACGCCTCCTCACTAGCTTTCTTACAAGAAATTCTGCATATGATGATAATAGACTTTGCACAAACTGAGGATTGTAGACTCTGTAGGGAAGGGAAGGAAACTCCTATTCACTTAATACTACAAGATATAGCAAAACGATTGCATTCACCTGCAAAAATAACCCTCTCTCAAGAAGCTCTATCTGAAGGAGAAACGCCTGAACATCCCACAGGAATGTCACTACTTCCATCAAATCGATGTCGAATTATGTAGATTACAATCTTCCGTTCATATTTCATCTCCCCTCAGGAACATCATTCAAGGAAGGAGTCCCCAACTTCAAGAGCGTTCACGCGATGAAGCGGAACAAACAGAGCACATAGTCTGAGTTTTGAGCCATTTTTTCTTTGTTTTCTTGTCTTTCTTTATACATCTTGGATTTTTGCCCACTCAAGAATCGAAGGAAACGAAGATGTTAACACACTAAGCAGAAAAGAAGAACAATAAACTTCACTATCTGGCCCAGAATCCTTCTGTGGTTTAGACAAATGCTCTTTTTAGAAAGAAATTTAGGGAAAGGAAGAAACTTAAAGAGAAGCAGTCTGGAGGCATCTTCTGGAGAATAAACAATTCAAAAACTTCCTTCGGAACTTATATATTGCCAGGTCGAAGAAGTATTTGGATCTCAGTAAGAATAAGTAACGCATCCTCACTAGCTTTCTCACAAGAAATTTAGCATATGCTGAGAATTGGCTTTGCAGAAACGAAGGATTGTAGATTCTGTAGAGAAGAGGAGGAAAGTCCTATTCACTTAATCACAGAATACTACAAGATATAGCAAAACGATTGCATTCACCTGCAAAAATAACCCTCTCTCAAGCTCTATCTGAAGGAGACACGCCTGAACATCCCGCAGGAATGTCACTACTTCCATCAAATCGATGTCGAATTATGTAGATTACAATCTTCCGTTCATATTTCATCTCCCCTCAGGAACATCATTCAAGGAAGGAGTCCCCAACTTCAAGAGCGTTCACGCGATTCAAGCAGAACAAACGGAGCACCATAGTCTGAGTTTTGAGCTGTTTTTCTTTGTTTCCCTGTCTTCTTTCATACATATTGGGTAATTACTTGTTCAATAATCGGAGAAAATGAAGATGCTAACACACTTACCAGAAAAAAGAACAATGAACTTCATTATCTGGCTCAGAATCCTTTGGTGGTTTAGACAAATGCTCTTATTAGAAAGAGTTCTTTGGAAGAGAAGAAACTGAAAGAGAAGCACTTTTAGAGATCTTCTGGAGATTAATCAATTCAGAAACTTCTTTCGGAATTTAGATATAGATTGCCAGGTGGAAGAAGTATTTGAATCTCAGAAAGAATAAGTAACGCCTCCTCACTAGCTTTATTACGAGAAATTCTGCATATGATGATAATTGGCTTTGCAGAACTGAGGATTGTAGATTCTGTAGGGAAGAGGAGGAGATTCCTATTTCCTTAATACTACAAGATATAGCAAAACGAATGCATTCACCTGCAAAAATAACCCTCTCTCAAGCTCCATCTGAAGGAGACACGCCTGAACATCCCACAGGAATGTCACTACTTCCATCAAATCGATGTCGAATTATGTAGATTACAATCTTCCGTTCATATTTCATCTCCCCTCAGCACCATCATTCAAGGAAGGAGCATTCCAATTGTGAGGTGAATAATGAAAATTGAGCCCTCCAGGTTAATATTTCCCGGAATATTTTCATCACCGTCGCAATTAAATGGAAGCAAATAAACATCCGGGCTAAGGGTCCCCACTTCAAGAGCGTTCACGCGATTGAAGCGGAACAAACGGAGCCCCATAGTCTGGGTTTTGAGCCATTTTTTCCTTGTTTCTTTGTCTTCCTTCATACATCTTGGGTTTTTGCCCACTCAAGAATCGAAGGAAACGAAGATGTTAACACACTAAGCAGAAAAGAAGAACAATAACTTCATTATCTGGCCCAGAATCCTTCTGTGGTTTAGACAAATGCTCTCATTATAAAGAGTTTTTGGAAAAAGAAGACACTGAAAAAAAGCAGTCTGAATGCATCTTCTGGTAATTAATCAAATCAAAATCTTCCTTCAGAACTTATATATTGCGAGGTCGAAGAAGTATTTAAATCCCAGTATGAATAAGTAATGCCTCCTTACTAGCTTTTTTACAAGAAATTTTGATATGATGAAAATTGGCCTTGTAGAAACTGAGGATTGTAGATTCTGTAGGGAAGAGGAGGAAACTCCCATTCACTTAATTATAGAATATTACAAGATATGGCAAATGAAATGGATTCACCAACAAAAATTACCCTTCCCTCCTCCGCAGGAATGTCACTACTCCCATCAAATCGATGTCGAATTATGTAGATTACAATCTTCCGTTCATATTTCATCTCCCCTCAGGACCATCATTCAAGGAAGGAGCATTCCAATTGTGAGGTGAATAATGAAAATTGAGCTCTCCAGGTTAATATTTCCCGGAGTATTTTCATCACCGCCGCATTAAATGGAAGCAAATAAAACATCCTGGCTAAGGGTCTCCAACTTCACGCGATTGAAGCTGAACAAACGGAGCACATAGTCTGAGTTTGGAGCCGTTGTTTCTTGTTTTCTTGTCTTTCTTCATACATCTTGGGTTTTTGCCCACTCAGGAATCGAAGGAAAGTTAACACACTAAGCAGAAAAGAAGAACAATAAACTTCACTATCTGGCCCAGAATCCTTCTGTGGTTTAGACAATGCTCTTTTTAGAAAGAAATTTAGGGAAAGGAAGAAACTTAAGAGAAGCAGTCTGGAGGCATCTTCTGGAGAATAAACAATTCAACAACTTCCTTCAGAACTTATATATTGCCAGGTCGAAGAAGTATTTGGATCTCAGTAAGAAAGTAACGCATCCTCACTAGCTTTCTCACAAGAAATTTAGCATATGCTGGGAATTGGCTTTGCAGAAACGAAGGATTGTAGATTCTGTAGAGGAGAGGAGAATATCACAGAATACTACAAGATATAGCAAAACGAATGCATTCACCTGCAAAAATAACCCTCTCTCAAGCTCTATCTGAAGGAGACACGCCTGAACATCCCGCAGGAATGTCACTACTTCCATCAAATCGATGTCGAATTATGTAGATTACAATCTTCCGTTCATATTTCATCTCCCCTCAGGAACATCATTCAAGGAAGGAGCATTCCAATTGTGAGGTGAATAATGAAAATTGAGCCCTCCAGGTTAATATTTCCTGGAATATTTTCATCACCGCCGCATTAAATGGAAGCAAATAAACATCCGGGCTAAGGGTCCCCAACTTCAAGAGCGTTCACGCGATTGAAGCGGAACAAACGGAGCACCAAAGTCTGGGTTTTCAGCCCGCTTCTCCTTTGTTTCCTCGCCTTCCCGCATAAATTCTGTCGTGACGCGCAGAAGTGACGTCCCAGTCATATCAGCATCTTTCGGCGTTCGCCGACCAGCTGGGCGTGCCGGAAAATGGATTCATTCATTAGTCTGAGGGCGATGAGGATTGCTTAGGTGTTTATTATGTTCTTTGTCCGTTTCGAAGATTATTAAACGTCTTGTTCCTCACTTTCTTTGTTGAGGTTTTTCCCCGAGCTCTGGGATCATACGCGGACTAGTATGGTACCCGTTTTGCACTAACCTCAGCTTTTTTGTTTCATGTATTTTATTTTGTTAGTTTTCAATTCAAAAGAATCTGAATAAAGGGTTTTCCAATAAGAGGTGCTATTTAGAATTGCCTGCCATTTCTGTAGATATCACGTTTGAAGCTATCATTTTTTCACATTCGTAGAAAATATACGCCTTCAATAAAATGGAATGATATACACTTCAGGAACGCTTTGAAATTATTAAAATGTACTATAAAAATGGTGAAGCTTTGCCAGAGACGGTTCGTAAATCTCGAACATTTTTGTGACGTCGGGAAGCACCTTGTCGAACCGCAATAAAGAAAATTGGTGAAAACATTCGAGCTGTTGGGACAAGTTTGGTGACTGGTGACTGTTTGATGCGGTTTATGGTCTGGCGGCGGAGTCATTGGACCTTACTTTTTCGAAAATAAAGATGCAGCAACTGTTACGGTGAATGGATCGAGAGATCCAGAGACGAGTAATGATTTTTTATGGCGGAAATTGGACAGTATTGATCTTGGCATCATTTACCTTCAACAAGACGGCACTACGTGCCACACAACAACAAAACCATTAATCTTTCGCGGTAAAAGTTTCCGGGTCGTGTAATCTCTCGAAGAGGTGATCAAAATTGGCAACCGAGATCATGTGATTTAACACCTTGAGACTTCTTTCTTTGGGGCCACGTGAAGGAGAAGGTCTACGCCAATAGCCTAGCGTCGATTCAAGACCTCAAGGATGGAATCGTGAGGCTATCGAGGACATAGGGCAGCCACTCTGGTAAGGAAAATTTCATTGAAAGGATATGATCCTGTAAGCGTGGTCGTAGTGGTCATTTGCCTGATGTTATTTTCCACTATAAACGGCATAGCTTCTTCTTTATAATGAAATAAACATCCGATCATTTATATTGAAGAATGGCATTCTTCTTTGAATATCAAAATAACACATCTTATTGGAAAACCCTTCATATACTTTCTTTGTTGGATTTTCAAAGATGTTGTTATGAGAACTGCATATTACGTGAATTCTTCTATTCTATATTTTGAAATATCGAATGAAATGAACATAGTTGAAAGGATGCTAAAGTGACTTGGATTACTACCTCGCTAAGATCAAACAAAAAAGTCATTGGTCGAATAATTTTAGAGTAAATTAACCCATTCAAATTCTCAATCTTCATCTACCTTTTTCTTGAGATGTAGTCTTGGAATCGTTCGCTTGAACACCTTCTTCTTTTATGAAGATTGCTCAGCTGTTAATTATATTATTTGTGTTTGAAAACTATTCAAGGGATAATTAATAGTACTTTAATCTAGGTTATTGAAGACAGCGACTAATGGTCGCGTGAGCGGAGCGAACTCGTTAATAGTTCGAGACCATTAGTCGATCGATTAAAACCGAGTTGATTACAAGATTTTTTCGACGGTCTCAACATAAAGTGTTTATAAATTCTTGATTGAAATACATTGTTATTTTTCCACAATATATTCATTTGACATTTTGGAATTTCTTTGTTTCTATGTTTCAGTAGAGTTTTGACATTTCTCCTAGTGCTTTCTGAATACTTTGTGTACGGCTGCATGAGAATGCACATCAAAAAAGCATAAATTGAGCATTAAAATGAAACATTAATTTAGTAAACATTAAAATCACCTTTTATTTCGAGTTCGATGAAAAATATATTTAATATATGTT